>JAFEMH010006130.1:0-134506 GCA_022495995.1 Adenophora triphylla var. japonica | reverse complement strand
TTGGTTGATTTGTTGGAAAGACGTAAGATTCTTTGTTGGAAAAATTCGTTATATGTAAAGGAAATTATATATTTTCCTTACATGAATCGCATATTTGTCGTTTGACAAAGATTATAGGTTCTATGTTTCACGCCGTGAGAACATGAAAATGAAATATCTAGATGCCCAATTTGGTATTGAATGAGAAAGATATGATAGCTCAAAGTAAGTGGGTTAAAGTGTAACTTTTAGAAGTTAACACCACTATTGATGTCCCATAATTCCTAGATTAATTGAGGGATTAATATGGATCATTACTTTGAAATTTGGGGTTACAAAGTTTGGTATTAAACTTCTTGAATAGAAAGTATTGAGTCTCATATTAATACTAAGATTAATTGGGTATTCATGGAGAGTTAGTGGAGCTATAAGTAGAGAGACCCACAATAATGAAAATTAATTTCTTTTTTCCATCAATTCTCCACCTCCCTCTTACAATTTGTGATCTTCTTCCTTTGGCCTCCTAGAGAAATATCCATGGTGATTTTGTCCAAGCATAGGGAAATTCGCCGGAAAACTTAAGTGCAAAGTTGTTCCGGTTCATCCGTTCTATCCTGGGAGACTAACGTCCATTGAAGACCTCGAGCACTCGTAGTGAGGGGGCGAATTAGTCTTAAGGAGAGTGTCTAACACGGCTCGGATTCAAGCAAATTCAAGACGACGACTTACGGTTTTTCTTTGTTAATTTTTATGTTGTATATTGTATTTCAATTTTATTGTAATTCTTTTTCTTTTGTGCTCGATTGTTTAGATTTGTCTAACAATCTTAAGACTAATTCCCTATTTGAGAAAGAATTACAGATTTGGAAATCCGGTGGAGCGGTAATCAAAGAAAGAGGTAAAAGAATTGGAAAACGATGGACGAGACGGAAGAAAATTCCAGCACATTTTTTCAGTGATCATCTGTGGTAAAAATTATTTTCCCGTTTCTTTAACCGTTGGATCGGACTGAAATTTGGTGTGCATGTTCATGACTCATAGGAGAAGATTCTGAACGGTGGAGATCGGATTTTATTATGTAGATATTAATATATAAATTTCGGAACAGAACAGTTTCTGAAAGAAGTAATGATGTATTGACTTACGGATGAACATCAAGGATGTTGCAATGATTGTGTAAAATAGTTGTGGTGATGCCACTTCTAGTGTTTATACAATGAATGATAGATCTCTTATGGTTCATGAAAATCATAGTGAGAAAAATTGAAAAGTTCGATTGAACTAAATTGAGAAAATGAACGGTTAAAGATATCGTATTTAACGTTCTTATGATTCACAAGAATCATGTTGAGAAAAATTGAATAGTTCATTGAACTAAGTTGAGAAGATGGACGGGTAAAGATTTAGTCTTTAACGTTGCATTTTATAAATGAAAAGTTCTTTTGAACTAAGTTGAGAAGATGAACGGATAAAGATGTAGTCTTTAACGTTGCATTGTTTATACGATGTATTGACAAAGATGATAGGGCTTCTCGAAAGAAGTTGTTAAAGCCTATTATTGTCAATAGTGACAAAAGTCACAAAGATTAAAACAATAGAGCTTCTTGAAAGAAGTTGTTGAATTCTATTGTTGTGAAGATTGACATATATCACAAGGACTAAAGTATAGGGCTTCTTGGGAGAAGTTGTTAAAACCTATAATTGAAATGGGTGACTAATGTCAAAAGATTAAAAATAATATGAATTCTTAAAGGAAGTAGTTAAATCCTATTGTTGATGACAAATGACACAAAATATTTAGAAGTATAACTTCTAAAAGAAATTGTGTATTTGGTGAATGAGAAGGTAATTTCTCTAATTTAGAGGTACTCCAAGATGAGACCTTTAAAATTTTGGAATAGTTAACCTCCAATTATAATTTCATTAAAGAAATTTAGAGGTTTATAATATGGTTTGTTATAAGAAATAAAGTGATAATTTAAGAATTACAATTTTGTTTTTGGTGAATTCTCTAATTATATTAGAGAGTATTTTGTAACAAAGTTACACTTGGTCGTTTAATTGCTTGAAAAATTAAAGCCAATGTTTCCTAATTTGCTTGAGCCCGGTCAGCTAGAGATCGATTTTCAATAGACGTTAGGTTGTCTCAAGATATTCCACATAATGAGAAGTTTCTTAATTGTGATTGCGACAACACCATGGATATTTCTCTAGGAGGAAACTAAATAACAAATTGGGTTGATGTTGAGAAATCTACTTTCATTATTGGGTTTCTACTTATAGCTCCACTACTCATCGTAATGAGTAGCTTTAATGACAGTATAATGAAGTTCATTTCAATTGGCATTCTTAAAGATTTATTATTTATAGTCCAAAGCGACTCTCATAATTATTTTACTATTTTCTAGGTACTATATACGTCATATAACGAATTTGACAATCTGCTAAGTATATAATTCCAAAAAAAATCTCATGCGTCAACCGCACTCACGGATTAAACATCCGTCTTATTTTCACCCAACTTTATAGAATCTTCCTTAAGAAACCTCACAAGTTTAAGGGTGGTTAAGTAGAACATCTATTGTTGCCATCACTTAAAGTCGAGGCCAACAAATTTTCTAACTTCTCATTATGTAAGCCAAAATACTTGGAACAACCACATCCCATTGAAGATTTTTCTCCACACAAGGAACCTTCCCCAAAACATTGGCTTTAATTTTTCAACAATTAAACACCAAATTGTAACTTTGTTGTTACAAAATAGAGCTCTCTAATATAATTAGAGAATTCACCCAAAAATAAATTGTAATTCATTAGGAGAATTATCACAATTTATTTCTTATAACAAACCATATTATAAACCTCTAAATTTCTTTAATGAAATTATAATTGGAGGTTAACTATTCCAAAATTTTAAAGGTCTCATCTTAGAGTACCTCTAAATTAGAGAAATTACCTTCTCATTCACCAAATACACAATTTCTTTTAGAAGTTATACTTCTAAATATTTTGTGTCATTTGTCATCAACAATAGGATTTAACTACTTCCTTTAAGAATTCATATTATTTTTAATCTTTTGACATTAGTCACCCATTTCAATTATTGATTTTAACAACTTCTCCCAAGAAGCCTTATACTTTAGTCCTTGTGATATATGTCAATCTTCACAACAATAAAATTCAACAACTTTTTTCAAGAAGCTCTATTGTTTTAATCATTGTGACTTTTGTCGCTATTGACAATAATAGGCTTTAACAACTTCTTTCGAGAAGCCCTATCATCTTTGTCAATACATCGTACAAACAATGCAACATTAAAGATTACATCTTTATCCGTTCATCTTCTCAACTTAGTTCAAAAGAACTTTTCATTTATAAAATGCAACGTTAAAGACTAAATCTTTACCCGTCCATCTTCTCAACTTAGTTCAATGAACTATTCAATTTTTCTCAACATGATTCTTGTGAATCATAAGAACGTTAAATACGATATCTTTAACCGTTCATTTTCTCAATTTAGTTCAATCGAACTTTTCAATTTTTCTCACTATGATTTTCATGAACCATAAGAGATATATCATTCATTGTATAAACAGTAGAAGTGGCATCACCACAACTATTTTACACAATCATTGCAACATCCTTGATGTTCATCCGTAAGTCAATACATCATTACTTCTTTTAGAAACTGTTCTGTTCCGAAATTTATATATTAATATCTACATAATAAAATCCGATCTTCACCGTTCAGAATCTTCTCCTATGAGTCGTGAACATGCACACCAAATTTCAGTCTGATCCAACGGTTAAAGAAACGAGAAATTAATTTTTACCACAGATGATCACTGAAATAGCGTGCTAGAATTTTCTTCCATCTCGTCCATCGTTTTCCAATTCTTTTACCTCTTTCTTTGATTACCGCTCCACCGAATTTTCAAATCTGTAATTCTTTCTCAAATAGGAAATTAGTCTTAAGATTGTTAGACAAATCTAAACAATCGAGCACAAAAGAAAAAGAATTACAATAGAATTGAAATACAATATACAACATAAAAATTAACAAAGAAAAAATCGTAAGTCGTCGTCTTGAAATTTGCTTGAATTCGAGCCGTGTTAGACACTCTCCTTACTAATCTGCCCCCTCACTACGAGTGCTCGAGGTCTTCAATGGACGTTAGTCTCCCAGGATAGAACGGATGAACCGGAACAACTTTGCACTTAAAATTTTTCGACGGATTTTCCTATGCTTGGACAAAATCACCATGGATATTTCTCTAGGAGGCCAAAGGAAGGAGATAACAAACTACAAAAGGGAGGTGGAGAATTGATGGAAAAAGAAAATCCAATTTCATTATTGTGGGTCTCCCTACTTATAGCTTCACTAACTCTCCCATGAATATCCAATTAATCTGTATATTAATATGAGACTCATTACTTTCTATTCAAGAAGTTTAATACCAAACTTTGTAACCCCAAATTTCAAAGTAATGATCCATATTAATCCCTTAATTAATCTAGAAATTATGGGACATCAATAGTGGTGTTAACTTCTAAAAGTTACACTTTAACCCACTTACTTTGAGCTATCATATCTTTCGCATCCAATACCAAATTAGACATCTAGATATTTCATTTTCATGTTCTCACAACGTGAAACATGAACCCACTATAATCTTTGTCAAACGACAAACGATTCATGTAAGGAAAATATATAATTTCCTTTACGTATAACGAATTTTTTCAACAAAAGAATCTTACGTCTTTCCAACAAATCAACCAACTCTCATATATATATATATATATATATATATATAAAGCCAGATAGCCTCTCATCATCCGCAGTTGAAAACGCCATTGACCCTGCCAACTTCTTCAGGTTCACAAGGCTTTCATTTGACTAAGCAGAAGCTAATGTGATACATATTCACTGCTAAAAGGAGACTCAACTCAAGGGAGTGCTTACAGTCTTTTTTTTAACGGAGAAAAGTTACGTGTTTTGAAGCTGAATCTAACAATTACCTACACAAGGATACAACAACTTCAAACATTACTCACCATATGCATCATAGCAACATACACTACTATCCGAATGTTAATCCAGTACACACCTCTTTTTACAGCAACCAAACTCTGCTCTGCTCTGCTCTGCTCTGCTCTGCTCTGTTGCATAATCTTCAATCTATAAATATATCTGAATCACTATCTTTATATGGTGTAAAACTAATTCCTAATGAGTTTCAAAAGACAAGACTTGGAAAAAAAACCTATCTTTTTCATATCATGATTGCCCAAAATACCCATAAACAAACAATGATCCACCCACTTTCCAAATTTAAACCTAAAGAAGAAGTCCCCTCCGTGACCCCAACAAGAAATCTGCATTCACCAATTGAAGGATCAAGAAATGTCACCATCCCAACCCCATCAAAATCACAGCTCTCAGATTTCTGTTGCTGTATCTGATAGTAACTATTGAATGCGTAAGAAATGTTCCCCTTTGGTCCAATCCCGTTACATGATCCCCCATAGTTGAGAGTTGAGCAGTCTCCAACTGTGCAAGCAAGTTTAAGGTGATTCCCCACCCCAGAAAGATCCCTCGAGGGGTCCGCCACACACCACCTAGACGGAAGATAATCAACGTTTTTGGCATTTCTTAACACTCCCTTGCCCAACCCAAGATTAAGCCGGTACTTAGCTTGTCCATCGAAAGAGAAAATCCCCCAGTGTCTCTCAAAGTTGCCCGGAAGCACACTCTTTGCCCCTTCATCAAGAAGGCTAAATAAGTAGATATCCATTGGAGGAATCCTGGGCCTAAGCGGGGTCCCTACGTTGCTTTGAACATGATTTATGAGGCCTTGGTTAAAAGCTTTTGCAGCTGTCAGATTTGCACCGATAGCTCCATCTGTTGGCCAACCCACCTCCCCTATAACTATAGGCATCTGACCATAACCTAGTTTGTCAAGTGCTGCAACAAGGGTGTCATAGTTTCCATCAAATGCATTAGTATACACATTTGGTCCATCAGTGACAGCATGGGTTGTCCCTTCAAAAAATGCATACTCTTGCGGGAAGTCAGAGTTTCCATAAAGGCTTAGAAAAGGGTAAATATTGACTACAAATGGGGAACCGTTGGAATTGAGGAATGAAACAAGCTGGGTCATAATTTGAGTAAGTTCAGGCCGGAACATTCCTTGAGAAGGAAGAGAAGACTCGTAGGCATCAGCATTGCAAGGGACCACTAGCTTTACAGTGCCTGCAAGATTTGCTTTCACCAAAGATTGTTGCAGATTCGTTATAGCAGGCATGATATAAGATTGGAACTGACCACCATAACTTGCAAGGAAGGGTTCGTTTCCTACTGCAACGTACCTGAATCAAATTATAAGAATTAATGACTAAGAGAATAAATGAAACATCAATAAATGTATTGTACAAATGTTTTAATAGAATAAGAAAATATTAAAACAAAAGGTTCATTGATGAGACCACCTTCTTAATTACTTCCATTTGATACCGTAGAGTACTTAATCACATTCATGCTTTGCTTACTTTTAGAGAAGTCTAAAAGTTAATTGTGGAAATAATTCATATTTCTATAAGTGGTCTGCCCTCAAGGATCTCTCCTGTTTGTAATATGCTACTCCTTCCGACCCTAAATGAGTATCCATTTTTATGGAAGTTACAAAATTAGCATATATCATATCCCAATGTAGAATTTCAATAAGTTTATAAGGTGGATGTTAAATTTACTTATGTACATATGCTGCTAAAACTACTTGAAAGCAACTTTCTTAATATCCTCCAAAAGTCAAAAGGACAATCATTCAGGAAAGGAGGGAGTTTACAATTCCACGGTACGTTGATTTGAGTTACATAATGAATTCAAGTAAACAGTCATAACATATCCCGTTAACCGGATTACTGAATCAGATAGTCTCGGCGATTGGGTCAACCTCATGACTATCAGCTTCACTCATACAATTTAAATTTTTGCAAAGGGATTTTTTTTAAGAAAAATTCAAGCTTCTTTGCAGCAAAAGGCAAACAGGATTAGTGAATTCTTTCATCCCAGTTGACGTTTATTTTACATGTTAAGAATGTGAACCAACCAAGCCATAGGGTTGTATGGGCACGAGACAAAAAAAAACATAACACATTAGGAGGAAATAGTTGGATTTGACAGAGGAAACACTCAAAAAGTAGAAATTCCACAATACAATTCTGCAATAATTTTTTACATTCTTCGATAGCAGCAAACTATAAAAAAGGTGACATCTCCAGATATGCTTAGTCAAATTTCAGAGGGAAAAAGATGATTATCATAGAGGACAGAATTCTGCTACAGTTGGGGAAGGTCACAACCTATGATGCTCGTACTCTTTGGTTTATCTCGCTGGACTCTTGTCGAAAATACTAAAATATAAGTGTGCCACATGGGTACGGCGTATTGAAACAAAGAGTCCGAGCATCAGAGGTCACAACAACCTTCTGATGAGTTGGGATAGTATTTTTCCTCGGATGAAATTACTGGGCTCGAAGGAAGTTTATGGAGTCGTAAGGGATATTCTCGAAGTGACAAGAGTACCACGTTTTCTCCCTTACCTAGATAAAAAAAAAAAAAAGACACATTGTATTGTGTAGGGGAGAGGCACCGAAATCAGTTTTTGGCAATAGATTTGGGGTCATGAGAAATTGGAGTGTGTTAGGCCTCGAGTCATTGCTTTGTACAGTGATAATATAAGAGTTTCAGTCACAAGCCCGGATAAAAGAGGATGTGCCACTGGCGGAGCCATCCTTACCCTTATGGGGGTGGGGGGGGGGGCAATTGCCCCCATTTCCTTTTCGAAATGTAGCACTTTTGCATTAGCAAATTTTGAATTAAATTGATTTTCTTCATTGGAAATTATCATTTTGCCCCCATTTATACAATTATACTAAGAAAAAAATTACTCTATACACTCCTCTATCCCAAAATGAATTTTTATTTGTCATTTAGGAGAAATTTAAAATTTTTAACCTTTTGTAAATTTTTAATAACTAAGGTGTATGAAGATCATTATTATCTACTTTTTAAACTTTTAGCTTTTGCAAGTATAATGAATAGTGAAAAAAAATAAAATGGAAAAAACATTTAGGGACAAAGTTTTTTTGCAAAAAGGTCATTCATTTTGGGACATATTTTCCTCAAAAAGTGATCATTCATTTGGGACGGAAAAGGTCATTCATTTTGGGACAAATTTTCTAAAACTGGTCATTCATTTGGGACGGAGGGAGTAAAATTTTTGCCCTCCCCCCTTTAACTAAATTAAGGAATTATATCATAATAATCCATAGTCAAATTTAAGAAAAATTCTGGCTCCGTCACTAGGATTCACATACATGATATCTGACCAGGAATTGGCCAAACCATTTTCAGTTGTCAGATTTGTTACAAAGACAGCCTTTAAGGCAGAAAATGTTTATGCATGCAGGCCGAGGTAAGTGGGTTGGACGAGCTTAGTTAACTTTGAGTTATAAGACAATGCCATAGAGAGTATAAGTAGTCTAATTTGTGAGTGATGATTGGGTATTGAAGCCATGGTTGATTTGCTCCAAGATCAAAGACGAAGTCTGGAAAGAGACTTTATCGCCAAAAAGTTTGAAAAATTCCTACTAAAATAGTTGTATGTCTATAACTGGAAAGAATTTTTCCTATATAGGAATGAAAATTCCTAGGTCCAACAACAGTGAGTCCGGAGAGGAGGCTATGGAGCAACATTTTCAATTACCTACGCAACAATGCAAAGGAAAATAAAATATAGAAAAAGGGAGAGGCGTACTTAATGTTGACACCGCCTTTAACCATGTAAGCAGAGACATTCTGAGAGACCCAGGCGTCGGCGGCGGCAGGGGAAGAGCTGACGAAGGATAGGAGTTCGTTGGGAATACCGACCATGACCTCGATTTTAGTGGCAGCGAGTGCAGCGAGACAAGTATGGTCAGCATCGAATAGCTTAACCTTGTTAATATTGTTGTCAATCAAGAGATTAATGACGGTGGAGGGTGAGAGCCTGTGGAGAGAAATGGTTCCCCAATTGACGCCAATTCCAGATTCCACCATTGGAGACGACCAAATAAAAGCTCCGATCAGGGCTACTACTAGGTGAGGGAGAAGAGACCATTTCTTTCCGGCCATTGGTGTTGACGAGATTTTACTGAGATATTGGAGAGAAACAGTGGCCAACTGCCGCTGCTGCTGCTGCTGCTGCTAATAAAGAAGAAGGTAAAGTAGGAAACAAACCGACTTTATCGATAGCGAATTCGAGGAGATCGTTTTCCGAAACGCGGATTCCATCCACCAAATAAAGGTAAATCACAAATTTGAATATTATGATTTGTAGAAAATTGTGATTTACTTATGGCCATTATACTTTTTTCTTCTCCATTACATTTTTTCTAAATAGACAAAGTGATAATTCAATGAAATACTTTAATATACCAAAAATACCCTTCACTTAATTAAGCGTTAATTATCAACCTCACACATTAATGATAGGAAATCATTGGAATTATTTAACATTATAAATAACTTACTCTCTCCGGTCTAAAATACTCCCTCCATATTTCAGCTTAACATTCACCAATTATCTAAAAGGGCATTCCGTTACAAGTTTTATATTTTCTAAAATGGTAAAGGTTTATTAATATTTTATTATACCCACTAACTTTTCTCTCTCACACATTTAAATTATGGGTCTCACTTGTCATATTCACTCACTTCTTCCCTCTCACAACCCTTTTCCCACGCCCATTATTTTTGAATATATATACTCCCTCCGTTCCTGTAGAACTTGCACAGTTACTGTTTGCATGAAAATTAAGGAAAAAGTTAGTGGAAAAAATGTTGTAAGTATGAAAAGTGAAGTTGGAGAGAGAAAGTGGGGTAGGAAATAGTGATTTGATTGGTGTTGTGAGCATAAAAGTAAAGTAGGAGAAAGAATTAGTGGGTGGAATAGTAAAAATTCTTTGCCATTTTAGAAAGTGTGCAATTTGTAATGAGACGCCAAATGAGGAAAGTGTGCAAGTTGTAGCGGGACGGAGTGAGTATTGATTTCTTAATTTGCGTGCTTCACTGAAATGGTGAAGCTTAATCCGGGACGAAGGGAGTATATGTCGTTTTAGAGCTTTTTACACATTAAAAAAAATTATTATTATAAATAAAGTTTTAAATATGCCCTAATTAATTGTGTATCTCTTTTAAATTAGATTCACTCAAAAATATATTTTGGTGTCCCAAAGTTTAATTATTCATTCGTCTCAAAATATCATATATATTGGACCAAATTATTAATTCTAAAACAACATCTATTTTATACTAGAGGAATATTAATTTTGGTGTCTCAAATATTAATAAGTCATTCATCTCACAAATTAGTTCCACGTTGATTTTGGCTGTTGACTTGCTTGAATTTGATTAAAGGTTTAGAAATATTAAATAAAATTTTAAAAATTGATATTGATACATCAAAAATCAAAAATAGGAGTTTTACAAACAAAAAAACCTATCTCAAGAAGATGCAATCTATCTATCTATCTATAACTATATAATGGCTGAAGTGAATAAGCACACTTACTAAATTTAGTATTTTGGCGCCAAAAATCTGCTCTAACTCCACATTAAATAATTTCTATTTTTATACTTATCACACGACTGTTCTTACCTTTATTATTTAATGCTACAGCTGGATCAATCATAAATTACATTTTTATTTCTTTAAACTTGCAGCTGCATGCTTCCTCGAGATGCAAACCTATTAACTATTACAATCAAATAATTTACCTAACTAAATTCTTGAAAATACAACAACGCACTTAATTACAATATTTACAACTGATCAAAATAAACCGGCTACAATTAAAAATGGAATACAAAGAGTTTTTCTTTACATCATATTAATACTGGCACATCTTGACTGTCAATTTCTTCTTGCTTCTCCAATTCCTTTTCTTCATTAGCCATTGTATTTTCTTCCATGGGAACCTTGGCTCTTCTGTTTGCAATGTCCAATCCTTCGACTATTTTGAAAAACCTGAAAAGGGAAAGATCTCGTGTTGCCAGAAAATGGGAAATTGAAGTGAAGAACACTATGAAACTTCCTCATACTTGGAATTTAATACTTGCGAATTTAGAGGTAAACTAGTACATCACCCGTGTGTTAAACACACGGGAAGAACACTTTTTAAAATTTACGTTAAACAACATAAAAAATTCAATTTTTTTATTAACATAAAAGTGAAACAGTAATGATCTTAATTAAAGATGATACTTTACTTGTAGAATTTTAAAACTTGAAATAGCGCTAAATATTGGTTTGGTACTTGTACAATCTTAAACCTAACTAAATAAGTATGGTTTTTCTAGGATTGTAGATTCTTTGTATATCCGTCAACCCATAAAAGTAATAAAAAATTGTGAGACCTGCATTAAGTGAACTAAATCAAATACTCCAATCAATAGCAAAACAGAGCACTCCTAATGAGATATAACCTTGGGAAAAAATTGTGTTAATCAATGTGAAAAACAATTACTCATACTGCAGGAAACACATAAACTGAATAAATTTTGCAACAAAAAACCGGATGTCATGAATATTGATTACCCCATTCAAAAGTTTTTTACAACTAAAATTAAAAAAGGCAAAAAATGAAATTGTTTTCAGTCAAACATACCCAAATAAAAGTTTTTTACAACCAAAATAAAGAAGTTGTTCAAATTACTATTTTGTCAAATCTATGACACTTGTGTCAATCTTCTTTGGTTTTATCCATCGATTCCATTCGAGCCTCTTAGACCTTCTAACTCTTGGACGCTGAAGTGGACTACCTTGTGCTTCATCTTCAACAACAGCTTCATTCACAACCTAACAAAGACACAACATTAGTACATAAATATTAAAAGAACTAAAAATAACATATAGTGCAAACTAAGTCTCTTTATAACCTCATTTTCAGCCAAAAGTGTATTTGCCTCGCCTCATTTAAAGCATGGGACAAATCCTTCAATAACATATCACAATCATTAATCAAAAATTCACATTCAGGAATTACTGGAACAATTTGTTTAGCCAAATGACATCCTCGCTTATTATGACCACTTTCATTGCACAAACTACATTTTTTGGTTCTTGTCCCTTGCGTTCCTTCCACTTCAAACTGCAAACAAAAATAAAAAAAAAATTATAAATTACAACACAGTTAAAATACCAATACATTATAACATTATAAGATAAATTAAAATAGTTTACCTCAATACCATCTTGTTCTTTACTCAATGGACAACCCCTTTTGTTATGTCCACTTTTGTTGCACAAACTACATTTTTGGTTCTTCTCCGATGTGATCCTTTCACTTCCAACCCGCAACAAAAAATAAAAAAATACTAAATAAGAACACAGTTAACATACCAACAAATTATATCATTATTCCATAAAATAAAATTGTTTACATCAACAATATCTTGTTCTTTACGCACCGGACATCCCCTTTTGTTATGTCCACTTCTCTTGCGTAGAAACTACATATATATGACCACGGTATCACATGTGAGGCTTCCCTCGAACCTTCAACAAAAAATAAAAATAAATATAAGTATAATGTGCTAATGACGTCTGGCATCAAGGAATAATTGAAATGGTTATTGATGGGCCGCACAAATATTGCACCATCAACACCGCAACACCTCGCTTCTTTCAATACTAATGATAGTGTAAAGGAGACTCGAGTGTTTCCACCCTATGCCTTACTAAAATGGGAACTCCTTGATTGGTAGATTAAACTTCTTGTACGGAACAAACTAATGAATAAATGAGCAGTAAGCAAAATTAAAAACCAATACAGTTCAGCCAACAATTACCACCAATGATTGTTATAAACGTAAGTTGGTTAAACACTTGTGAATCATGACAAATATCAAAGCTATTAGAAGTAAGAATCTATCACAACCACATGAAATCTTCTCGGTAGCATTCCTTTTCAATTGGACACTGTTCCAACAATTATAATAGAAGCCACTATGAAACAAATGAATACAACAGGTAACAATACATACAAAATTTAATATTGAAGATTCGCCTTTAGTGATGTTGCAAACCCGATTTTGTAATTCCATCGCAATTGAACTGGACCTTAGTTAACCAATACTTCTTCTAAACAGAGAGAGCTAAGATCTGCAAAAAAAAAAACAATAACAATTCCTAAGAAAGAAAAAATCAATTGACACTGTTATATGAGCTATGGTAGAGGAGTATTTCATATGCAGCTAAGTAAGAAATTGTCTATCATGGATTGAAAGCAGCTTCTAGTATCATATACCAAACAAAAACTCTGAAATTCATTTGAAAACCACAAATTAGAATAACAAACCTAGAGAAGGTGTTCTAGTATCCTATAGCTACCAACCGAACAAATGAAATGACAAAATCGGATGAACAAATAAAAATATCACAAAGTTCCAATGCGGATGATTGAAATAGAGGAAAGGGTGATTCAATTGGATATGCAAATCAGAGACTAATGGTTAGGGTTTACATAAAATTGACTTTGTATTATTGATTTTAGTATACAAAATATGCATTACATTGTTTTAGCACCCCATTAGCGCTCAAAGAAACTACCTCCAAAGGGATTTTTATTGTCCAAATAGATAAGAACATATCAAAGAGATGAAATAGAAAATAAAAGGAAATAAGAAGAAATTAGTAGAGGAAATTGTGTTTACCTCGGACGTTGGGAAAAAGGAAGACACTGAAGCGTCTAACAAACGATCGGGAAAGAAAGAGGGGGCGGCGACCGTGAATGGGGGAGGTGAGCCGAAGGTAGGTGAGGTTTTGGGGAAGAAAGGGTTTTGGTGCAATTTGTTAATTGCTGATGACGGAAGGGAGTAATGAGAAACAGAGAAGAAGAAGATTAGCGGTCAGAATAATAAACCGCTTAGCTTATCGAGGAAGCTAGGCCATCCAAAAAAAAAAAAATCTTTATTGACATGAAAGTGAAATACATTATTTATGATCTAACTTAAAGAAATAAATACTTTTTTAAAATAACAAACATCTATGAATATTACAAATTTTGGAAAATTTCCTTATAAACAACATTTGTAGTTTCATTGGTGAGGTTTCCTTCATCATCGCACATTAATATCTTCAATCCATGGCGATTTGTGACCCTAGACAATGCAACGTATAACCGACCATGATCGAAAACAGGCTTCTTCAAGAAAATTCCGACATTTGAAAGAGATTGACCCCGACTTTTATTGATTGTCATTGCATATGACACAACCAACGGAAACCTGTCGCCTCCGTAATTTAAATGGCAACCGTATATCCGCTGGAGTCAATGTCATTCTCGGAATAAATACAAGATCACCAACATTACTACCGTTTAGAACTTTCCCTTCGAGAACATGATTTCCGAGCCTTGTAATAATTAACCTTGTTCCATTACATAACCCCGAACAATGGTCAATGTTTCTCAAAGAACATGACCGGTGTACCGACCTTTAAATGTATTTCATGAGTAGGTAGACTGTAACACTTGATAGTGTTTAAAAACTCCGTCGAATGAAGATCTTCAAAGAAACTCGGAGTTATCTTCAGTATTTGCAAATAGAATCGAACTTAAATAAGTCCTTTGTTCGATTGGTTGTACGAAACCATATAGGCATTAATGTTCTCAACCACATCCAGGGTTGGAGCAAGAATGGCTCTTCCTCAGAATAATCGTGATCATTAAAATGATCAGTGAAATTGGGATATGTGCTTTCAACAATAGACTTGATGAAATCATCTCGACTCATTAACAATCAAGTCATCGTGAATCTTTATTGTGGCTTCACCATCATTATCATTACCATATGACCCATCCCCAACACTCAATATCCACTCGAGAAAGCCTTGAAGTTCTAAAACCACTTTCATCATTTTCAATTTGTTGTAGTCTCATATTCTTGGAAAGCCTCAAAACTTTGACATGAGACCATAAATATGATGAATTGATCGTGGCCATAACAACATCTTGTCTGGTACCTTTAGGAATGACTGGAAGTATCTCGACTAAGTCTCCACCCATAACCAATGTCTTGCCTCCAAACGGTTGATTCAAACTATCTCGTGTGATTGAACCTCATTATGTCCCTCAACGTTCGTCCAAAGTGCTTCAAAACAATATCTATGAACCATAGGTGCTTCATCCCAAATTATAAGCTTAGTTTTAATCATAAGCTCACCAAGAGGAGTACCTTGTTTGATATTACATGTTGAATCTTCATCCAAAGTTAATGGAATTGCAAACCTGGAATGACCAAGACGACCATTAGGGAGTAAGAGTGATGCTATACCACTTCGATGCCACATTTAATACGATTTCACCCTTAGATCGTAACGCCGATGAAAGAATCTTCCACAAAAAGTCTTTCCAGCCCACCCGCATCCATATAAAAAGAAAACTCGTCCAACATCAAGATCAATGTCATTCATAATAAGGTTGTAAGCATGCCTCTGTTCGTCAAGACATAATTCCAATAATCGCTTGTGCTCACCCTCCAATGAATTTCTATCATAGTTCAACTCTTCTAAAATCATTCTATTGTTGTAAATAGTGGGATCAAAATCGCTTGGATAAGGCATATCAGAAAGTCACGAAGGCTTTTTCCTCTCGCTACGCAAAAGTTTTTCAATCTCCAAGAGAGTAAGATTTTTGATTTCTTCATCGCTTAGTTTAAGTCCTAGAAAGAAGAATATATATATTAACCGGTATTAGAGAGTAAGTAAATAGTTTAGAATTAAGTTTCTATGGGAATTTGTAGAAGAGAACAAAATAAATAAAATATATTATAAATTATAAATTAAATTGGCTAGAGTATAATGGATTACCTTCATGATCTAAAAGACGTCTTTGATTGTAAAGAATGTCATCTCGACAAAAATTCAAAGCAACTATGCCAAACATATTCAGCCTTGAGTAAGATCCTCGACATCAATAAACGGACAAACATGGTTCTCAATGATGAAGCACTTCCCATTGACTTGCCTCTTTTATACCATCAACGTACTCCTTATCATCATCAAGCAAACCCAAAGCATAACATGCATCTCTAAAAGAACCATGTTGTTGATTACCAACACGTCTAATTTCCTCATAAGAAGTTGGACCGCGCACAAAATTAAGCAAAGTTCTCAAATAATATAATTCACCTTGTCCAGAGCTACAAAAAATATACGACCAATCTTGAAACCACGTTTTCTAGGATCCCACCTTCTTTCTTTCGATTCCAAACAAATTTTGTAGGAACTCAAAGATATGTCAAACTCTTTGCTAGATCTCCATATTTTTCATTTGCTTCCATCCATGCAAAGAAACATACTTTCTCGTGAAGTTGGACGATCTAGCACCGTGTCAATTGCATCATCATCTTGGAAGACAATATTTTGTTCACCCTAGATGGAAAGACAAATTTTTCAATGTAAGGGTTTCGTAATGAATTTCATAACCCAACAATCTCCAAGAAGCTTCACAAGGTGATATGAATCTACAATCTAAGTAATTCTTAATCTCATCAACAATTGCTTTGCCGCCATCATCATTAGCCAGTCTTACAAAATGTTACAAGAACTCTATCTTGTCCTTTCGCTTACATATTTGCAAAGATATTTGATAGACCTTGATCGATTGCACCATTCAACATTGACATGAGCACCATATTTCATCAACAACACCCGATTGTGAGGGACTACATATCTCGTTGTCAAGGTTAACTCCCTTCACAACTACCGTACGACCATTTTCTCGGGCGCTTGTAAATTGCATATCCATCTTCATCAATGATTGTCTTCTCACGTAATTTCTTTGGAAAATATTTGGTGCAACGACCCTTAGCCATGCATGGAGAGTTATGCCCCGCTTTCCCACAAGGACCATGAATCATCAAATCCTTCACAAAGATTGTAATATTGCGGATCTATAGATTCATCCTAATCTCAACAGATATTATTTTGTCTATTCTATCTACGTAGAATCATCGTGTTTACGATCAAGCCATAAGATGATATGAACATGTGGCACCACGTTTCGATACTCAATTGTGTAAATAATCGTAACAATTAGAAATTATAAAACATAAGCCGATAGTAACATTAATTTTATATAATAGAAGAAATAAAATTATGTTAAAAATATAAAATTCAATTCATAAAATGGAAAATAAGAGATGAAATAAATTCATACCGCTAGAACTTTTCCAAAGATTTCTTTCTTTTCTAGATCATCCATCAATTCATCTAACTTGGCTTTAAAAATACTACATTACATAATATCCCTTCTATCTTGTGGTTGTTTGCCATTCTTTCTTAGGAATCGTTGAACTTCAGGCCATTTTGGATTACATGTGAATGTAATTAAAAGATTAGGATAACCAATCCATCTCGCAAATTGCCATTGCATCTTGATAATTTTGGATCATGAATCTCGCACCTCCAACAAAGCTAGATGGCAAACATATTCTTTTGCCACGAGTTGAAGGGTCATGTTCTCCCTTAGCAAGAGCTTCACAAACCTTTATACATTTCACATCGTAGTTGCTTTTGATGTGTCCTCATAAAAGTCAAACGTCCCGCTCGACCATTGTCCATGTATCAACTAAGTATTGTTGAAACAATCTTTCTGACCGAAAAATATTATCGTACTCGACTCTCGATGCATCCTATAAGCAAAGTACTCTCTCATGCTCAATTTATAGCTGTTTGCCATCCGTTGATTCGGTTTGGACATCCCCGAGAAAATAGATTCTCGATAACCATCTTGTCCAAATAAAAATAGCAAGGGATATTGCAAGCCTAAGTAAGAAGGATGAAGCTCTGCTATCCTTCAAGCAACCCCGTCTCGAGTCTCGATAACAATATCCCTCTCTCCAATTGAATTCTCGAAATCTCCGACCAATAACAATGCAACATCATCTTTAGTTGGTAGATCATAGCATCGACCATCGCTTTACGCCTAGCAATTAGTTTCGCCTCAAATTGGTTTCATTTTTTTCTTGCAAGGAGTCACGAACCATTCGAAATGACTTCACAAGAACATTATTCTCATCAAGAATCTTCTTCAAATCATTAACAATCTCTTCATGCAAAAGCTTCTTAATTTGATCTTCCCTATTTTGTTTCATTAAATAAGAAAATGTAAATATTAAAAAAACAAAATAATGATGCATTAAATAACACAAAAATAGTTTAGAAATTATAGACATACCCAATGCAACGAATTCTATTGTCAACTTCATGCTCCGTGTCATAAATATACAATCCGAGCAAATTTAGGAGGGTTCCCTTCATTGGTATCAAACCACCAATGTAATGGTAGTTCGACCATATAATTTGAAAACTGTGGACTATTTCCCCTATTAACACCATGATCAATCTTACCTCCCATAGAAGTAAATGAGAACATCATATTATAGGATCGAATGTTTGACTTAAAAGTCGACTTTTCGTAATCGCCATATAATAAATCTTTAAATAACTTCTAAGTTCAGGCATTGAGGTAATTGAACTTTTCCATGCATACAACAACCAATACTTTGGTGCCAACGTTGACTTGAAACGTTTATTCAACCTCTCCGCATACCAAAACATTGCATTGCAATGGGGACATACGTGTAAAGGGTCACCAAAATCCATGTAAACTATATGGGAAAAGAATATTTATTAAAACTAATATAAAAAATATAATATTGAACATAGTTTTGAACATAATATTATAAATAAAAATAATGTAAAACGTACCTCCAAGAAAATAATTATCATCATCCAAATTATTGAGATTAAATGGAACCGGGAAATAAATGAGCCTAAATAATTGGAAAAAATTAATATTATTAAAATAATTAAAAATAATGTAATAAAATTTCTTATATAAAGATAAAGATTAGGAAAACAATTACTCTTTCGTTTTCTATTCTTATTTGGATCACAGCTCAACTGACTTTGAAGGCTTTTCTCGAGGAGTAGAATTAGAAACAATGGACTCGATCGGAGGCGATATCTCGTATAAAGACATAACTTTAAATTAGAAGTGAATTTAAAAATTAAAAACACAAAAAAATTACAAATGAAATTAGAAATTTGAAATATACTAATAATAATGAAATATTTACCAATTTTGCTTTTTGACTTAGCGTAGTAGGTGTAACAAATGAAAATCCTTCATCATTGGTCAAGTCAATTATTTCTCGACGACTCGTGTCCCTATAAAAAAGTAAAAAGGGAATAAATTTTTAAGCCAGTTGGGAAAGATAAAAATTTAGAAATGGGAAGGAATAGTTACCCTTTACCGATATTTTGTTTTTTTAATAAATTGAGATTCATCGGCGCCTTTCAATTTTTGTGACTTCAAATTAAATACTTGTGAATCGAAGGGGTGTTTCTTGCAGTAGTTCCATTACCATTGTTTGATATACTACTTCTTACCACATTCCCTGTCATATTAAAGATAAATGATTTTGTCAATAAGTGTTATAAATATTGACAAAAAAGAATATGTACCATTACCATTAGTTATATCTGAAAATGGCATGATTTGAGAAGATTGACGGGAACTTATTGTCGATGAAGCCACAGCATTATATTATGTTGAACATTATTTTCTGCAAAAAAAAATGATATGTGAACAAAATAAAGCACAAAATAGGTACATTTTTTTTTTGGCTTTAATTAATATATAAATGACACTATGAAACGAAAATTGTCTAGGAGATTTGTTAAAAAAAAAAAAAGTAGAGTAATTTATAAGACAATAATATTGTAAAGCCAAATAAAATGATTGGAATAAACACACACTTTAACTACACAGTTGTTTTTCCCAAGCCCGCCCAAAAAAAAAACCAACCCATTTAAAAAAAAGCCCAAATCCAAATAAACTAACCTAATTTTCCCTACGTCTGGAATAGATTTTAGAACCATCCGTAACAAACCCTAAATTTCAACGCCGACCTATACCCTTTCGTTCCCAAACCAATACTCGATGAAGGGCGTCGAAAATGAGGTTCCAAGCTTATGGATAATCAAGGGTTGATTGATAAGATCGAGGGTGATTGTTTACGCCGCTTTCTCCTTCTCTTCCAAAATTCAGTTCCCAATATTTCGAAGGTATAATTTCTAAGAACTACTTATCAATTTACTTTTTGATTGTAATTTTAATACTTGAATCTGATTTATGTCAAATATTTTTGAATCAAGGGGTTATTGTTTAAGACTCCATTTTTTTTTGATACCAAATTCAGTTCTTTGATTTCGAAGGTAAAATTTCTTAGATCTACTAATAAAATTACTTTTTAATTCACTTTTTAATTGTAATTTTAAGGGTTGGGACCAAGATCGAGGGTGATTGTTTACGCCCGCTTCTCCTTTTGAAGACACAATTCAGTTTACAACTCCATTTTTTTTTTTAATCAAAATTCAGTTCTTTGATTTCGAAGGTAAAATTTCTTAGATCTACTAATAAATTTACTTTTTAATTTACTTTTTAATTGTAATTTTAATACTTGAACCTGATTTAGGTCACATATTTTTAATAAAGAGTCGTCTTCAATATATTTTTATTACTTCCATCTGTTTTAGGTCTAATACTTTGAATCAAGTTTGCTACTTTTTTTTATAAAATATAAGAATTATTGATCGAAGACTGCAAGAAACATTGTTATGATGTAATTTTAAAATCCTTTTTTTTCAAATTGATTTTGTTGTCTAATGATTATAAATAATATCTTCATGACTGTGGTGTATTCAGAAAATGAACCCCAAATTTTTGATACGAATTTATTGGGAATGTATTTGCTTTAAAATAGGAAATTTTGACAAATAAATGAAACCCTTATTTAGGATAACTAAAAGCTTACTGTATGTAATGAAACTAATAAAAATAAAAATTGATAAGAGAAAAGGACAAAAGTCTAATATATATATTAAACATAAATAGAAAAAAAAATACAAACTGACATAAAACAAAAAAGAAATACAGAAATGTAAAATAAAACTTGATTTAGTGAACAAAAGAACCACCCTCCCCACCATAAGAGCCAACAGATGCCCCACCGCCACAGCCACCATCACCCTTATCAAAATGTTTCTTCTTCAAATCATTCTTTTTACAAAGAGGGGGATCAAGAGAACCAAATAACTCTAGGATGTTCCTAAAGTATTCGGGGCCTAAGGCTCTATGCCGTCGTCCCTAGATGCATTAGAAAAATTAGATGACTCTCGCTAGCATCGATACAAGTGGCCGCAATGTGATGAGTCAGGACCCATACGTCGCAACTTACGACCATGCAAGGCTTGAATGGGCATCTCGTAGGACATTTTAGAGCAGTAGCCGTTATAGTTTGGTATACGAATGTGCCCAAAGTGAAGCTTCTTAGTGGTTTCGTAGAATGCATGATTCTCGCTCCTCGCTGTCGAATCAATTTCTTCAAGAGAGCCATTTTCATCACACATTTTGCGCTTCTAGAGAACAACTAAGGATGGAATTATATAAGGGATGGTATTGGAAGGGTAGATACATATATATACCCAAAAAATGACCAAATCCATATTGATGAGTAAAGATTAATTACCAACAACCTGTTATAGGGAAATGGTGAACATTAAAGCCAAATACATACATTAAATACACTAATAGCGGCTGTAGGTTAATAATGTAAAGATATCTGTCATTAATATAAGGATTACATCTTGGAAACTTGAGTAATCATTACACATGTAGACCTAGTTGCTTTCTATAGAGTTACTAACCTATGATGCATTTATTAAATTTGCAGACTTTTATTTAATTAATAAATAACACGTAGAAATATTAATGTTCAGTGAATGGTAAACACTGTTTAAAATATATAATTTGTTTAACTAACAAAAACTCTTTTAATGTATAAATAACATACACTCTTTTAAATAACTTAAGTAAATATAAATGTTTATTGTAATTATAATTATAATTAGATAGAAAAGTACTAACAAAAAAATTTAATAGCAATCTAGTATTAAAACGTAATTATTTTTTAGAAATAACTGATTATAATGAAAAAACAGAGATAGAAAAATAAAAAATAAACTTGGAATTTGTAGTATAATCTTCATCCTCTTAAACTTCAGAGAACTAAACAAATAAGAGGTGAAATGATAATAGAAAATGGTAAAAATATAGTTTTTTATTTGTGAAAAAAATAAAAAAATGGAAAAAATATAGGACATACCAGTATCATCATTTTCAGACTTCCTCTTCTTGCATATTATCATTGACTTTGTGATCTTCATTTCTATTGTAATACTTAATATTGCAGTTTGTTTTTGTAAGATAATAGAATTTTATAACCGATTGGAGTTTAGTAAAAAACTATTCCTAGACCGTGATATACACTTATATAAAGGAGTCAAGTGATTATGGGAGTGGAATTCAAAGAGTCAAGTTAACTCTAGACATAAGAATTGTACTTAAAGCATTTTGTAAGCTACAAAATTAGGTATAGATAATCTAGGGTAATTGAACTATTATAGATTTAACAAAAGTTAATTTTGATGTCATTTCGATTAAAATAAGTGGTTTTCATTACGTAATAGCGTAAATAAAAAGAATGTATTTTTAATGAATCATTATAACTTAGAATTTCCATAAATTATAATCTATTTTATACGTATATTAATTGTGGATACTATATTTGATTTAAAAACTGTTTTAATAAACATTAATTTCTTCATAAGATGATTGGATACATGACTAAATGACATTGCAAAAACATTGTACCCGAAAAATTGATGTTTATGTTTCTAATTTTTATTAGAAAACAACTTACATGAAAAGAAGGTACTTTAATAGCATCATTGAAATGTAAATCATTTGTAACTTAAATTATATGACATAAAGAGTATAGATAATATTTTTTGAGTCGTAATTGATTTTATTCTAACAAAATGTTTGATTATGCATTTTGTTTTCCAAGTAATTGGAGATAATTTTTGTATGGAGATCTACCATAGTGTACTTATGTTAGAGGAGAAGTAAGTTTCTCTTATATACATCTTCCATTGTCTTAAAAACATAATCAAGAATATGATGTTCATGTATTTTAATTTGAAATGAATAAAGTAGACACATTGATTGAGAATTAAAAATGATTGAATAAGGTTGCTCAGGGATTTTATGTTTAGCAAACTTATTATTGTGATTTGATTTTTTAAGATTTCCTTGATTCTCGTTTAGAGGGAAACATGATTAGGGATTTGATTTTAAGGAATTTTTAAGTGAAATGATTTAGTTGGTAGAAATAAGTTAAATAGGGGGAAAGCATTATAATTTGAACAATAAGAACATGTCGTAGTATAAAATTGATATCTAAAAAAAAAAAAAAGTAAATGTAAAAACACTTTAACATTCAAAAAAAAAAAAGGAAATAAGTGAAAAAAATGCATAAAACTATTATAAAATCTAAATTAAAAAAAAAAGAAAACCCAAAACGAATTACAAATCCACAAATTACAAATACCCAAATCAGACAAAATAACACAATTGTTCAAATGATAATGTTCCAATAAAATTAACCAAAAAACACTAAAGACTGTAAAATTTTCGCCTCTTTCTCAATCTTGATTTCCTTCCTCAGAATCGAATCCCATCCTTGTTAGATGATCCACCATCACCTGTTAATGTGCTTGTCGCAGTTGTCTTCAAATGACAAAAATCTCCTCTTCAAGCCAACATTTTCCGGGGCCTTCTCTTCATTATCACCACAAGAATCATTTATCTACATTACAAAAATGATAAAAGTAAGAAAAAATAAAATAAAATTTGAAATGAAAAATAAAATTAAATAGCTTTGTCAAGTTTATTACCTCAATAACTTCATCACCACCTCCTTAATAGCCGCTAATACATCAATCCTCTACAAAAAAGAGAACAACATTAATAAAGAAAATCATTTAAAGTACATTTGCAATGGTTATTTCAAAACCTAATACAAACCTTTTGACCTTAATTTTTTCCTTAATATATTTATCCACCAAAGATTTCCCATGAAAGCAGGATCCGTAAGAATAATTTTGATCTTTACCACTTAAATTAACATCCCTCGATGAACCTTGAAAATAGCGAGGTTTTTGCCTACTAGGCAATGATTTCATCTCGGACAATGGGGTAAACAATATTCCTTTTTTTCCACTTTCGTAATCTGAAAGAAATGAAAATAAGTGAAACTATTAGTAGATAAAATATTAAATAAATGACTTCAATTTAATAAAATAAAATTAAATTATTTTTAAAAACCTTAATATAGTGGTCCTTTAGCTCCACGGCAGATTGACCAACCAATGTTTCACAAAGATCTGCTCCATAGAATGAATTTCGCCGTCTCATCACCAGAGTGAACATTCACCTTCACTTTATATCTTGGAATGGCCTTGGTTATATTGTTGTTACAACCTTTGCAAAAATAACCGCTTTCAATGTAATCCAACTTATGCATACAAACCTTACAACTAATAAAAGACCAACATCCATCAACAAATACTTGTAAATTTGACCTATCACCCAAAAGTATCCTTCCTTCAAAATATAAAAAGAAATGAATGAAGATACGAATTCCTTTAAACATGAACAGAAACAAATAAAAGAGCAAAATTATTTAAAAAAACCTCCTTGCATTCCAAGATCGCCTACAGTCAAAACGTTAGCCAAACCACTTTCAAGTTCATCATAACTGGAATAAGCATTAGATGACTCAATTTGACTGATCTTATGAGAAGATCCAGATTCAACTGCAAACAAACTATGAAATTTGGAAGAGAAAATATATTAGCATATTAGCACATTAGAATATTAATATAAAAGATGAAAAGGTAAATAAAAAAATAATCAATGAACAAATTTACTACCTTTTCAGTTCAGCAATTTCTGGAACAATAGGATCAACATGTAGTTTAGTAGCAAAAAATGCATTTGAGATTGAAATTTTACCTAAAATCATATAATAATAATAGTTAGTTATATTCACATTCACATCAGAATAATGATGAGATAATTTATACTATAGAACAATATGGTATAGAATACATTACCATCATATCTTTTTTGGTTTACACAACCGAATCAAAACAATCAAAGGAGAATCACCACATGTTTCAATGAGACTAAACATCTCATCGCATAATCACCCCAAAGAGTACAGCTTTAAAGAGTTGTTCCTGGGAAAAAAATTTTGTCAATAAAGGAAAAAAAAATTACAAATAGTACATCAAACTCGTGAAACATATATACTTCAAATGAAATAAGTAATTACCCAATGTCCTCCAATACGACTTCTATTAACTTTTCACTGGACTTGTACGTTGGTTGTGAATATGTTTCACTTTGCTTTTTCCGACCAATCTCCCAACAACATCTAAGAAAAGGTTAAATTTAAAAAATTAATGTAGAAAAAAAAAGGAACTGGATAAAAATAGTTAAAATAAGAAATATAAATACCTATCAAGCCACAATCATCAACATCCGTTAAAGCTAGTAACTGGAAAAGACATTAGGGAAAAACCTTTTTGGGAAACTTAAGCCCGTAACTCAATAAATATCAAGATCGTTAAAGAAGATGATTTTCAAAGGATGTTCAGTAATGCGATACTTTCCCCGTTTTCAACCACACCGAAATTAGAAATGTAATATACTGCACATTCATTCATTTTAGGACCATATTTATGCATAAACATTTTGGGAATTGTTGCTTGAATCCTTGCACCCCGAAATATAAAAAAAAAGTTTCATAAGATGATGTAGAAAGAAAGAGTTCTTCAACCGAGACTACATCTTTGCATATAACAAAATGTGTAACTTACCTCTGAATCCACAAGAATTAACTCGAAACTTTCAGGTATCTTCACACCTTCTCTAACTTGAACTTTGTACTTCCTAGCCACACGAACATTGATAACCCAGTCAGATCTTCCCCTACGAAGGTCTTTTAATAGTGATGCAGGAACAGACATTGTTGAATGAAGATGAATGAAGAAGAAGAGAGAGAAGTAAAAGAAGAAGAGAAAGGAACAAATTTGAAATGGAACTGTGTAACTATTTATATGTGATGTAAAACGATTGGACTTCAATTCTTATTTACATATTTTAATTTTTTATTGCCTGGGACTGTAAAAATAATTAAGGGACTGTAAGCAATTGTTGCCTTCTTTCATTTTCGAATTGGAGTTGTAATAAGTATATAATTATTAGGAACTGTTTTTAAGTAGAAATTATATTAAATGTTCATTAGAAATTCGAGACAGCATGCTTGTTAACTTAATGGTGAATCAGGTTAGTATTAATTACACAGTTTAGGAATACGAAGCATTTTTATTTCCATATTTAGATTTCATTTTTCCCGCCCAAATTTCTGTTTTAGGAAAGAATCCTTATTCACTTCAGCCATTATATAGTTATAGATAATCTCTTTTTTTCACTTCAGTAGTTTCATTTTTTCATTCAACAGTATATAACTTAGTTAGATTTAGTCGGAAAAAAAAATTTGTATTGATAATTTATATGAGTAGTAGTCCTGAACTCATACACAATTATATCCATATAGCTATCGATGTCCAATACTATACAAATGAACAGTGAATTTTTAGGTTTGTTTACTTTGACTGGATTTTTGTGATAAATATAATTCTAGAATGAAGTACTTTGGTGAGTATGTTTAAAGGGTGTGCTAATAAACAAAGAATCAGTCAAATTAATAAAAAGAAGACTTACTATTACTGAGTATACTTTGTCTGCCTTAGAGCATCTTTAACCATACCACTTCAAAATCACCTCTCTCTCCTCCACCTCAGCTCCACGTCATCAGTCATCAATAACACAACTCCAAACAATTTTATCTCCATTCATGACAAAAGTCATCAGTTTCTCTCTCCTACTTTTTATTACACCCCACCATATTTTCTCTTTTCTACTCATTTATATTACATTTATTACTACTATATATAATTATTAATTATAGTACTATATAAATGATTAATTATAAATTTTATTATAATTAATTATTTTATTAATATATTTTATTTTTTAATTATAGAGAGTGATAAAATATTAATAATGGTAGTTTTTTCAATATTCTTGTATTTTTATTATTTTTTATATGTTAATTGCAATTTTTGTTGAAAAAATTAATTTCAAAAATCTGACACGTGTCACCCTCTAATTGGTCAAAGCCTTGATTTTTTTTATGTCGTGACCCACGGCTTCTGACAAAACAAAAAAATGAAAAGTCATTGATGACTTTGTAAAAGGCATGGTTGGGAAGTTTTGTGATGCCACCTCAGCGAATGCCATGACTTAAAGTCATGGCTGTAGATGGTCTTACAAACCCATTGTCTGCATTTGCTCCAATCTTTCATTCAAACATATGTACTTTATTATAACCAACAATCAACAAAACTCAGTTAGATTTAAGCTAAATCACGTCAATATAAGTGTTCAGTAAGTTTAAGCTAAATCATGTCATGTTGTAGTTACAATGTTTCATAAGAAACTGAGTTGAGAGAAATGATTGGTTTGTTATACTACAGAACAAAAATAAAATTTAAGAAATACACCAAATTAATCTATAAAATAAAATATTTCATTGTTAATACTACTATTTTGACATATTATTAGTACTATTTTTTTTATTTCCTTTCTACAATGCTTAAGATTGAACAATTACAATAGAAAATAAAAACATAGAACGATTCTTTAGGATTTATATATTCTTGCATTTATGAACAAGCATGGATAATAAAATAAGTTTCTTGAAAGCAAAAAGATTAATCTTTTACCTAAATAGAAGACAAGATCGAATTGCTTCTTGAAAACTTTAGAAACCATTGAAATCAAACGCTCATATCGTCCCAAAGACTCGATTCACCCGCTGCCGAATCTTTAATGACAACCGTCCCGTCAATTGAATCGCCATCGTCTAGGGTTCAAAATATGTGATGCCATTTAATAATTTATATATTCATATACATATACTCCGCATGTTTTATTTATATTACATACTTTTTTAGTTAATCTTCATTAAAATTTCAACTTTATTGGTTGGTTTACTTTTTATTGATGAAGTGTTATTCCGTGCGTTTAATGCACGGGTGGCATACTAGTCTCTCTATATATATAAAGGCTCAAGTGATCTAAATACATTTTCCTCCAAAACTATATCAGAATTTGAAAAGTCATTTTCATTACTTCCCATACATTTAATAATTACACTATTTTTAACCATAATTATTACACTATTAAAAAGAGATATTTGCTAAATAAAAATTGTACAAATTTATCATAGAATTTTATACATTTTATGAATTATCATAAGAAATATTGTAAAAAAAATAAATTGTTGCAATTTAAATTTTCTTCAAGTTAGTCATTAATTGTAAAGACCCAAAAAATGTTGAAATTTTTTTTTAGTATTATTTAATTAGAATAATAAATAAATAATACTCCTCATTTAAATTGGACTTGGGTTTAATTAAATGGATCAAATTAATAATTTAAGTCAAGTGGGTTAAGTTGGGCTTAAGAGATTAAAGGGGTCCAAGGAGGTGGAAGCCTAGAATGTATATAATAAACCCCTCATTTATTTTCCTCATAATCTTTCACTAATCAAGAAAAAGAAAAAAATTAAACCCTAGGAGAGGAGGGGCGGCGGCCGAGAGCTTGAGGGAGGTGACAGCCGAGTTTTTTGGTCTTCTTTGGCCATTGTTTCTTCATCAAAATCAAGGTAAGATGATACCCTAAACCCTAGTTTTTATTTCATTCAATTTGGAATTAAATTGAATTAGTTATGAATTTTTGAAATCTTAAATCTATTTAATTCTAGGGTTAATCATTATTGGAGTTTTAATGGTTTAATCTTAGTGTTTAATGTATAAATTGAGGGTTTGATTAATGGGGAATTGTAGGTTATAATGATGTAACCCTAACCCTAGTTCATATTATTTTGAAATTAAATCAAACAAAATTAATATGATTAAAAAGGGTTTGATTAAAGAATATAGAAATTAAATGATTGTTTAATGTTTAAAAAAATAAAAAGAGGAACAAAATAATTTTTTTGATCAACCTAACCTGGAAGCTCGGCCGAAATTGTTCTTGGCTTGATTTGGGTGGTCTCCATTTAAGTGTTAAAATTTTAGTTAGTTTATATAAAAACAGTTAGTTTTTAAACGGAAAAGGGATCAAACTGAAAAGTTTACAAAGCTGGAAGGATTAAATTCTGATTTCCAGTTAAATCCTCCACTGGACAGTTAACTTCAGGACTGAACTGAAAAGTTCAAAGGTTCTGAGGGACTGTTCTGTGATTTTGAAAATCTGAAGGACTGTTTTGCAATTACTGAAAAGTTGAAGGACTGTTTAGTAATTTTCCAAAAGTTGAGGGACTGTTTTGTAATTTTCCAAAAGTTGAGGGACTGTTTTGTAATTTTCCAAAAGTTGAGGGACTGTTTTGTAATTTTTCAAAAGTTGAGAGACTGTTTTGTAAATTTCAAAAGTTGAGGGACTATTTTGTAAAATTTGGAAAGTTAAATGACTTTGTTGAAATTAAGAAAACCTAAAGGAACCTTTAGAAATTTAAGGGAAGTCCAAAGACTTTAAAGGGATTATATCAAAGGAAAAGAAGAAGAATAACACTTTAAGAATACTAAAAGACTTAGGTTTCAAAGTGTTAGAATTTCGAAATAGAAAGTTTCTAAGTTTAAGAAACTGCTAAATTAGGAAAGCTTCTAAAAATAGAAGGTTAGTTAACCAATTAAGGTGAGTCTAAGAATAACTCATAGGTTAACTAAGGAAAGGAAGTATAGGTGCATAAGAATTAATAAAAGATTACTTGTGCCTAAAATATGTTATTACGTGATTGTAGATTTCGCGTAAAGGGCGTTGCCTAAGCAAGGAAGCAAAGCTAAGGTAAGGAATTACGATCCTAAGTACTCTTGTATATCAATTTCGTTTGGAAACTCCATTGAGTCTTTTCAAAACGTGAATGCTATCTGTGGCTGATAGTAATTTTTAAAATACTCTTACGAAATGAATCATCATTGGAAATTCCTTATGATATGTTCTTGTTCATGGAATATCTGCAAATATTGAAATTGCTATGTGTGTTCTTGTACCTCTGAATGCACTGTATGTAATAACTAGTATGCATTATTATTTACTAGTTATGAAATTATGCTAAATGAGAAAAGCATGTATTATGAAAAATCGACATCAATGTAGGTGATCGATATGGGAATACTCAATGTAGGGTATAACCCATGTAATAACTAGTATGCATTATTATTTACTAGTTATGAAACTATGCTTAATGAGAAAAGCATGTATTATGAAAACACGACATCAATGTAGGTGTTCGTTGTTTTGGGTATACTCAATGTAGGGTATAACCCATGGAATTGACGGAAGTCTGAAAGTATAACAAAGTTGTAGTTGCCACACTTTCTTTGCTATGAAATATACACATATTTGTTGTCTATAACCAATCCTTGAATATAATTTTTGGATTCGTTCATTCCAGTCGTCTCCTCATTGTATCGATGAGACCACGTATGAACTTATTGGGCATTGTTCGCTCATTCCTTCATTTTCTTTTTCCCTCAGGATCGGAATAGAAAGGAGGAGAACCGTCATCAGAAAGAGACGGAGCAATAAGTAGAATAAATGAATTATTTAATGATTCCGAATTTCAAAACTTTTATTAGTATTAGTTATTGTACTTAGCCGTTACATCTGATTTTTCCGCACTTATGTAATGGTTTGAATTAAGTTACCGCTGTAGACCCGTCGTTTGGGGTATTTATTTATGTTTATGGAATTATGGAAATTATGGAAATTCGGGGTCGTTACAGTTGGTATCAGAGCTCCGGTTTTAGGTCTCATGGGAAGTGTTAGATCTAAGTACCTTGGAGTAATAGAATTGACTTTTGAGGAATGAAACCCAGAATTAAGAAATGGTTCTAGGTTTGAAAATTATAAAGTTAGGAAAACTAAGTGGAAAGGTTAAAGGAATAACTTACTCGTTGCTTTGGAAGATTAAAGCATATTTACTTTAAGTATATAAATATTATGTATTGAAGATATACTAATGATGATCTGTCTTGATTCTAGGAGATGATCAGGAGATATTCTTTGAGTTTTGGCTGGTAATATGACCTAGGAGAGTCAAAGGTACCTATAAAAAAAACGAGGCAGTTATCGAGGTAATAAAGAATGAGGTTTCTAAGGTGAGATACTTGAGGTATAAGCTGAAGAGATTGGGAGTAGTGAAGCTACTCCAATTGTAATTGAAGATGATGATTAAGAGTTAGAGACAGTAAGAAGGTCTAGAGGAAGACCAAGAGGTTCTAAAAAGACACCAAAAGGTACCTAGTGAAAGACCTAAGGGAAGACCTAGGAAGGTGTTGTTTCACGATTGAAAAGTGGGACGTTGAGTTATTTATGAGTAGAGAAAATGAGTAGTTAGTTCTAAACGAACTCCCGGATATTTTGTGGAATTTAAAGAGTTTAATGCAATGATAATATTGGAGTTTATTTTGAGGAATTGTTTGTATTTTGTTCTTAAGTGTTAAGCGTGTGTGCTAACCTAGAACGAGAAAGTTGGTCGAGTGAAAAGACCATGTGTGAAAAGTAATTGGCTGATTGAAATGGCCAAGTGAGAACAATGATTGGTCTGCTGAAACGACCGATGTGAAAAGATGAACGGCCTATTGAAACGGTCGAGTGTAATTAAGTTTAGGTCTAGTGAAACGACCGGTATTTGATAAGTGGTCTATTGAAACGACCAAGGATCTAATGAAACGACGATTAAAAGGAAAAAGTTAAAATCTTTTGAGACGGACTTAATGAGGAAATTATCCAAGTAACAAACCTATAAGAAGTCATATTTTCCCTAACTATAATGTCCCAAAGGGGGAAGGTTGCTAAATTTAGGAAGTTACTAAATTTAGAAAGCTACTATTTTAGGAATGTGCCTAAAATAGAAAGTATATAAATTACTATTTTAGGAGAGTGCCTAAAATAGAAAGTATGGAGATTACTATTTTAGGAAAGTACCTAAAATAGAAAGTATAAAATAGAAAGAATGGAAGTTACTATTTTAGGAAAGTTGCCTAAAATAGAAAGCTTAGTTAACCAAACCAAGGAGTCAAGAATAACTCAGAGGTTAACAAAAAGAACTATTAAAGTGTTTTAGAAACGGAAAGTCTTCAAAAGTTAAAATCTAGTCTGTTGAGACGAAAACAAAATTTAATTATAGTCTGTTGAGACGGAAATATAAAATCGAAGTTAGTCTTTTGAGACGGAACCGTAAAGTATTAACTAGCAAGACGGCTACGTATATATATGTAGTGAGTTTGTTAAACTAAATATTATAGATATTATTACTTATTAAAGAAGCTAGTGGACCGAAAAGTGTCACTGGAAACTGGAAACTGGAAACTGGAAGCTGGGACCAAGATGAGACCGGTAACAAAAGGAAAGCTACGGATAAGAACCGTGGAAAGGAGGTACTGCAAGTAAGTACCAGAATAAGAATTTCGATAACCGCAAGAAGGGGAACAAAATTGATGCCCAAGGGTGAGGAACTACTGGGAAATGCCAAGTGTGCGAGGGGGAGCACAAGACTGATGAATGCTGGTATAAGGAAAAGAAATGTTACAATGGTGACAAGATGAGACATTCGCAGTGGAAGTACCAAGAACCAAGGGAAGCTGAAATTGCTCAAGGAGAAAAAGATGATAAGAGAACCGGTAGTGGTTGTGGACGAGTGTTACCATGATTGTCAAGGACACAAGAGCCACAAATGATTTTGTTGAAGATACAATTCAACTCTATTCTAGTGATGGGTATGCATTGTTTGATTCTGGTGCTACGCATTAAATTATTAGTGCTTATTAGGCAAAGAAAATGAACTTGGAACCTGAGGCGTTAGGATTACCTCTGGTCATAGATTCTCTGACGAGAGAGTCAATTCCTATTTCATATGAATATAAGTGTTTCCCTTTGAAAATAGGAGAAAGAGAACTCGAGGTTGACCTTATCGAGTTAGGAATGAATGAATTTGATATTATCTTTGGGGATAGATTGGTTAGTTGCTTACCATGCCAAGAAAAATGGCTTTAAGAAGGAAGTGTATTTGGATTACCATGCCGGAGAAGAGTTTTATGACCAAGAATCGAATCCTAGACCCCAAGTGAACTTTATTTCGGAGATGAAAGCCCGAATGATGTTAAGAAAAGTATGTGAAAGTTTTTAGCCAATATTAGTGAGAGGGATAAGAAAGAAGTGCGTATAGAACCTCTTTCGGTGATCGTGAGATTTCAAGGATGTGTTCCCGAATAATTGCACGGAATGCGCCAGAAGAGAAGTGGAATTCTCTATAGATTTGGCACCAGAAACCGCACCAATATCTAAGGCACCGTCAGAATAGCGCTGACTTAACTTAAAGAACTGAAGGAACAATTACAAGAACTATTGGATAAATGTGTGATTGTATCCATTGATGATGTGTTTGGTATATTCAGAGACTAAGGGGGAGCATAAAGAGCACGTGAGGTTAGTGCGGCAAATTCTGAAAGAACAACAATTGTATGCCAAATTCAAGAATTACGAATTTTGGCTAGAGAAAGTGGCATTCTTAGGACATGTGATATCTAAGGATGAAGTTGCAGCCAACAAAACTAGAAGCTATAGTGAATTGGGAAAGACCAACCACAGTTAGTGAGATAAGAAACTTCTTGGAATTGGCTAGTTACTATAGGAGATTCATTGAAGGATTCTCTAAGTTGCCAGGACCGTTAATTAGATTAACGCAGAAAGGAATAAGGTTAGTTTGGTCAGAAGAATGTGAAAAGAATTTTCAGGAACTGAATCAAAGATTAGTCTCTGCACCAGTTCTTCCGTTACCACCTGGATTAGACGGATTTGTAATTTATAGCGATGCTTCGCTTAAAGGATTAGGCTGCGTATTGATGCAGAATGATAAGGTTATAGACTATGTGTCAAGAAAAAAAAAACGCGAGAAGAATTACCCGACTCATGATTTAGGGTCAGCAACAGTGGTGTTTGCATTAAAGATTTGGAGACATTACTTGTACGGAACGACTTGTCAGATTCATACGTATCATAAGGGTCTTAAGTATATTTTCACCCAAAAGGAACTTAATATGAGGCAAAGGAGATGATTATAATTACTTAAAGATTATGATTGTACCATTTTGTATCACCAGGGAGGCCAATAAGGTGGCCGATGCATTGAGTAGAAAGAATAGGGGAACCTTAGCGGCATTAATTTCTAAGGGGGTAAGTGCGTGGAATAACGTTGAGGGTTCAAACTTAGCAGTGCGAGTTAGAGGGTATCTAGCTCAGTTAATTGTTCAACCTACATTTTTGGAGAGAGTTAAGGAGGCTCAAGGTGTAGACGATGAGAGAGATGTCCTCATGGGCAAAGGACAAGGCAAAGATCTTCGTATGGGCGAAGATGGGATCTTAAGGTATAAGTCGGGAATTTGGGTACCAGACAACCGAGACAAAAAGCGAGAGATCTTACAAGAATCGCACTATTCGAAATTTTCTGTTCATACCAGGAATACAAAGATGTATAGGAAATTAATGGGTATCTGTGATGAGTGGAATTGATTTTTGTGTTCTCGTACCTTGAACACTACATATACTATTATTATGTCCATTTGATGAGGACTTTGTATAAATTGGTCTAGACAGATTGAAATGACCTTAATATTAAATGAATTGGTCTAGACAGATTGAAATGACCTTAACATTAAATGAATTGGTCTAGACAGATTGAAATGACCTTAATGTTGAATGAATTGGTTTAGACGAATTGAAATGACCTTAATGTTGAATGAATTGGTTTAGACGAATTGAAATGACCTTAAATTCTATAGATGTGATTATCATGATGCATCCAGATAAGGGAGCGCTTTGATAAAAGCGCAGGGAACCTTATTCAACGATCGCCTGAAAAGGTGTATCGGAGTCACCTAGATGAAAGGTGCACCAATACTTAGAATTGACAGACATATGTGTATAAAATCACTATATGTTAATTGTAAAAGTACCACTACTTGTTATTGGAAGAGTATCTTTCATTGTCAATGGAAATGAGAGATTATAGCAATGGACTTAGTGGTTGGATTACTGAAGACGTTGAAAGGTCATAACGTGATTTGGGTCATAGTGGAGAGACTTATGAAGTCGACTCACTTTACGAAAATTAAGGTACAACATATTCGAATGGTTATTAACGGCACAAAGTAGACAGTAAATCGTACGCGGAATGTAAACGACGCGATTTAGAATTTCAAGTGAGAGGTCATGTGTTTTTGAAGATCTCACCAACCAAAGGTATTATGAGGTTTGGTATAAAAGAAAAGTTGAGTCCAAGGTACGTAGGACCATTTGAGATCTTGGATAGAGTTGGAAAGGTGGCATATCGATTAGCCTTACCACCTGTACTTGCTGGGGTACACAATGTATTTCACGTATCCATGTTAAGAAAGTATATGGCAGATGCAAGTCATGTAATTGAATACAAGCAGCTAAGGCTTCGAACAGATTTGAGTTACGACGAGAAACCGATTAAGATTGTGGATCGGAAGGACCAGAATCTGCGAAGACGAGTTATCCCGTACGTGAAAGTGCAATGGAGCAACCACACAGAACGCGAGGCGACGTGGGAGCTCGAAAGCGAAATGAGGGAAATGTATCCCGATCTCTTCGAAAATTAAGGTACGTTTAGTTTGGAGGACCAAACTCTTTTAAGGGGGTAAGAATGTAAAGACCCGAAAAATGTTGAAATTTTTTTTTAGTATTATTTAATTAGAATAATAAATAAATAATACTCCTCATTTAAATTGGACTTGGGTTTAATTAAATGGATCAAATTAATAATTTAAGTCAAGTGGGCTAAGTTGGACTTAAGAGGTTAAAGGGGCCCAAAGAGGTGTAAGCCTAGAATGTATATAATAAACCCCTCATTTATTTTCCTCATAATCTTTCACTAATCAAGAAAAAGAAAAAAATTAAACCCTAGGAGAGGAGGGGCGGCGGCCGAGAGCTTGAGGGAGGTGATAGCCGATTTTTTTGGTCTTCTTTGGCCATTGTTTCTTCATCAAAATCAAGGTAAGATGATACCCTAAACCCTAGTTTTTATTTCATTCAATTTGGAATTAAAATGAATTAGTTATGAATTTTTGAAATCTTAAATCTATTTAATTCTAGGGTTAATCATTATTGGAGTTTTAATGGTTTAATCTTAGTGTTTAATGTATAAATTGAGGGTTTGATTAATGGGGAATTGTAGGTTATAATGATGTAACCCTAACCCTAGTTCATATTATTTTGAAATTAAATCAAACAAAATTAATATGATTAAAAAGGATTTGATTAAAGAATATAGAAATTAAATGATTGTTTAATGTTTAAAAAAATAAAAAGAGGAACAAAATAATTTTTTTGATCAACCTGGAAGCTCGGCCGAAATTGTTCTTGGCTTGATTTGGGTGGTCTCCATTTAAGAGTTAAAATTTTAGTTAGTTTATATAAAAACAGTTAGTTTTTAAACGAAAAAGGGACCAAACTGAAAAGCTTACAAAGCTGGAAGGATTAAATTATGATTTCCAGTTAAATCCTCCACTGGACAGTTAACTTCAGGACTGAACTGAAAAGTTCAAAGGTTCTGAGGGACTGTTCTGTGATTTTGAAAATCTGAAGGACTGTTTTGCAATTACTGAAAAGTTGAAGGACTGTTTAGTAATTTTCCAAAAGTTGAGGGACTGTTTTGTAATTTTCCAAAAGTTGAGGGACTGTTTTGTAATTTTCCAAAAGTTGAGGGACTGTTTTGTAATTTTTCAAAAGTTGAGGGATTGTTTTGTAAATTTCAAAAGCTGAGGGACTATTTTGTAAAATTTGGAAAGTTAAAGGACTTTATTGAAATTAAGAAAACCTAAAGGAACCTTTAGGAATTTAAGGGAAGTCCAAAAACTTTAAAGGGATTATATCAAAGGAAAAGAAGAAGAATAACACTTTAAGAATACTAAAAGACTTAGGTTCCAAAGTGTTAGAATTTCGAAATAGAAAGTTTCTAAGTTTAAGAAACTGCTAAATTAGGAAAGCTTCTAAAAATAGAAGGTTAGTTAACCAATTAAGGTGAGTCTAAGAATAACTCATAGGTTAACTAAGGAAAGGAAGTATAGGTGCATAAGAAGTAATAAAAGATTACTTGTGCCTAAAATATGTTATTACGTGATTGTAGATTTCGCGTAAAGGGCGTTGCCTAAGCAAGGAAGCAAAGCTAAGGTAAGGAATTGCGATCCTAAGTACTCTTGTATATCAATTTCGTTTGGAAACTCCATTGAGTCTTTTCAAAACGTGAATGCTATCTGTGGCTGATAGTAATTTTTAAAATACTCTTACGAAATGAATCGTCATTGAAAATTCCTTATTCTATGATATGTTCTTGTTCATGGAATATCTGCAAATATTGAAATTGCTATGTGTGTTCTTGTACCTCTGAATGCACTGTATGTAATAACTAGTATGCATTATTATTTACTAGTTATGAAATTATGCTAAATGAGAAAAGCATGTATTATGAAAAATCGACATCAATGTAGGTGATCGATATGGGAATACTCAATGTAGGGTATAACCCATGTAATAACTAGTATGCATTATTATTTACTAGTTATGAAACTATGCTTAATGAGAAAAGCATGTATTATGAAAACACGACATCAATGTAGGTGTTCGTTGTTTTGGGTATACTCAATGTAGGGTATAACCTATGGAATTGACGGAAGTCTGAAAGTATAACAAAGTTGTAGTTGCCACACTTTCTTTGCTATGAAATATACACATATTTGTTGTCTATAACCTATCCTTGAATATAATTTTTGGATTCGTTCATTCCAGTCGTCTCCTCATTGTATCGATGAGACCACGTATGAACTTATTGGGCATTGTTCGCTCATTCCTTCATTTTCTTTTTCCCTCAGGATCGGAATAGAAAGGAGGAGAACCGTCATCAGAAAGAGACGGAGCAATAAGTAGAATAAATGAATTATTTAATGATTCCGAATTTCAGAACTTTTATTAGTATTAGTTGTTGTACTTAGCCGTTACATCTGATTTTTCCGCACTTATGTAATGGTTTGAATTAAGTTACCGTTGTAGACCCGTCGTTTGGGGTATTTATTTATGTTTATGGAATTATGGAAATTATGGAAATTCGGGGTCGTTACATTAATAATAACTTATAAAAGTGCACTTACTCCCTCTAAATATTATCTAATTTATAGTGCTCTTTCAAAAATAAAATATTATTAGATTTTTTATTCTTTAACCAATGGAAAAGCCTATTAAAAGATAAAATATTAAAATTATTGATTTAATTCATTCACAAAATTCTAAATGATGTTGAGTCGGTTGTAATAAAGTTTATTTTTTTTTTTATTAAAGAATGGAGTATATCTTTTAATTTCTAATTAAGACTAACATTATATGAAATTTGATTATAGTATTTTCAAATAAATATAAATTATAATTATAAATTAAATGATAAATATTTAAATATTCATAAATATGAGTAACGTGTTATAAAACTTAACTATATTTTAAAAAAAAAATGTTAATGCATAGAATTATAAAATTATTATTATTATAGCTTTTTAGTTAATTTTTCAAATTTATTTATCCGTGCGTTTAACGCACGAGTGTAAAACTAGTTACTAAATAAAGGGTTAAGTGATATCTCCCTCTGTCCCGCTACAAACTGCACACTTTCTATTTTGGGCGTCCCATTACAAACTACACACTTCCTAAAATGGCAAAGAATCTTTACTATTCCCTCCACTCATTCTCTCTCCTACATTATTTTAATACTCACAACACCATTATAATTTACTATTCCCTCCACTCATTTTCTCTCCTATTTTACTTTTACACTCACAATATTTATATTATTATTTTTTTCTTAATTTCCGCGCAAACAGTAACAGTGCGGTTACTAGTAGGACGGAGGGAGTATATCTCAGTTTAGCTCTTCTAATTCTTTGCAGTTAATGACACGGTAATGTTGATATCTCAATTTGGCGTCAGATATTATTGATATACTCTTTGGCAGCCAAATGAAACGTTTTTGATGCTGTCCAGTAATAACGGTTGGGCCTGGCCCAAATCTATTAGCGAGAAAGTAACCAGTGGGCCCAAAAGTGGGATACGACCCAAGAAGGAGATGAGATTACAGGTGACCCAAAGAGGATCATAGGAATGCGAGACAGGAAATATCCCGCTAATATCATTAAGAAGGGGGAAAACCAAGATAGTAAATAGCGACATGTTATGAGGAAAGCCGGCGATAAAGACTTAAGGCGAGACATGATGGTAAGGCAAGACATGAGGGCGAGGCGAGACATGATAGTAAGTGACCTTATCCGGCGAGAAAGGGATCCCAGTTGATGTTCACCAGAGGCGACATATAAATATCTACCAAGTGGGACCCATTAGACGGTTATGCATTGGGATTGATGATCACGTGTTGAGGGTTTACTTTATAAAGGACCAATGATGTGGTGACACGTGGCAGGAGGCATGAAATGTGAGGATGTCACATGCAAGGCACGAGGGTAAGGGGTATAAATAAGATGGGAAAGCTTCATTCCAAGGTACGTCCATTGATACACACACAGCCACTTTCAATATTGTTAGTTTACCCTTTTATCAAGCAAACACTTATCCTCACGCCGGAGGGGCTTACGCCGGAGCCGCCCCCGGCTTAGTTAACGTTTGAGTGTGTGCAGATCAGTCGGAGAAGAAGGAGCCGGAGATATCGAGGTTAGACTACAACGGTGAAGTTGCTGTTGAGGAAGATCCTGGCAACATCAATTGGTTCCGTTGCCGGGACCTGTTTTCTCTTCAAGGATTGAAGTTTCGTCGGCGGTGGCTTGAGATCGAGGGAGCTCTGTTCTGAGATTGTGAAGGTGGGTCGTGTTGTGGACGATTCAAGCGGCGTATTGAATTTACCGGTTGAGTTGACGTTACTGGCAATTTGTAAGAGGAATTTTGTTGTTCTTATTGTTGGTGGAAGCGATTGGCGTTTGTTTTGTTGTTAGAATCAATTGGTGTTTTTGGTTTGAATAGTTGGAGAGGATAATTTTGTTTAACTGGGTTGGCGTAGATTCCTGTTTTCTAGAGTATTTGTAGGAGTTGCGTTGAATTCAAAATTGTTTGGGTTTGGTTGTGGAGGTTTGAAGCTGGAATTTGTGATTTTGTTTTGTTTCGAATAGCTTTGATTTGGGTGTTTTTGGTGGTAAGGGGTAGTTGAAGTCTTTGTTAAAGATTTTTGGAAAGCTTTGGTGTTGAAGTAAGGTTTTATTGTTGGGTTTTTTATTGTTGTTTCTGGGTTTCTGAGCAAGATCTTCAAATCTTCATAAGATTTGCAGATTTTCGTGGTTGAAGTTCATAAGTTTGATTACGTAAGTGGAAAGAATGTCAACACCAGAGAAGAATATGGTAGTGGGCCAGAAGACTGTAGCGGGAAGGAACATTGTCACTCCAATTTCTGGGTTTGGGAATATAGGTATGGGTGGAGCGAGAGATACTTCTTCCTCGCAGCAAGTAATCCCGGAAGAGATGGAGCGAGATACTGGCGACGAGAGAGAGAGAAATGTGATGCCGCCATCACAAGAGGAGGAAGTAGAAAATGAAGAAGAAAGTTTGAGGATCCATAATACTTTGATCTTGCAATTGATTGAAAACAACAAGCGGCTAAGGGCGATGAAGAAGAAGCCTACTCCAATCCCGCAGGGATTTTTAACGGCTGGCGTAGAGGGAGATAAGGGAGCAAATAAGGAAGTAATTGTAGTGAATGATGAGCAAGAAAAGGAAGTAGAGCCTGAGAAGCCAAAAGAAGCAGAAGCGAGAATAGAAGGGTCGCAAAAGCGAATAGAAGGATCACAAAAAAGAAAGGCGGGAGAGTACATGGAAAATGGAAGAAAGATTAAAGTTTATCATTGGCCACACACTTCCCAAGTGTCGTCCCTCTATTGTGAAGAAGAAGATGGTGATACTGCGTCGAATGATACAGAAGATGGCGAGAAAGAGGTGAGAAGTTTCAAAGATTTCGAGAAACCCAAGGCGGTAGAAAAAGGGAAGGGTATAGGAGTTAGTCGTTTTGGAGAAGAAGACGGTTTCAAGAAGCAGATGGCCGAGATGGCAAGGAGATTGGCAGAGCTGGAAAGGGGTGGTGTAGTTGATAATGAGAAGGACTCCTTTGTCGCTCCGTTTGCTAGATATATCCAGGAAGCTGAGCCAGCTCCAGATTTTCGTTTGCCCGCTCTATCCAAATATGCAGGAGTCACCACCGCCAGAACTCATGTAGCGGGATTTGAGGTCACAATGGCGATTTTGACTAAGGATGATGCTTTATTATGTAAGACTTTTGCTAGCACCTTGGAACTTCAGGCTTTGGATTGGTTTGTGCAGCAGCCTGTTAATTCCATATTGGGGTACCAAGACTTCAAGAGAAAGTTTTTGGCGAGATTTGGATCAGTGGGAGCTCAACCAGTAGTGCTGCAGGAGTTGATTGGGATTAAACAGAAGACGGGAGAAGGCCTTGTTACTTACACCAACAGATTTTTGCTAATTGCCAATCAAATTGCTGAGATTGATCCCAAATATGTTATAATGATGTATATGTCGGGTCTGTTATCCGAGTCATTCAGGAGGGAGTTAAGGATGAGATTACCTGCGACTTTGAGCGAGTTACATGAGAGAGTCAAAGCGTATTGTGGTGGCGAGGATATTGATGAAGGAGCTTCTAACACTGGAAAGAAAAGTGTTAAGGATAGGATTGAGTATGTAAAGGAAGGGAATGCCGCTCAACAAGGAGGTCGAGGGAATCCCGCTGGCGGTAGAGGGGGAGGTCGCATTGGAGGTCGCAATGGAGGGCAAAATGGAGGTCGTGGAGTTAGGAGGATTGTAAGGTTTACAAGGTTGACTGCTACACCAAGTGAAATTCTGCGGGCTGTTGATTTGCCACCACCTTTTGAAATGAATGATCTCGGGAGGATTAACATGAATCAATATTGTAATTATCATCGGGACAGGGGTCATGAGACTGACAATTGTTATAATTTGAAAAGAGTAATTCAAAAGAAGGTTGAAAGGGGTGAGCTGCAAGAGTATGTATAGCAAGAGCCAAATGGGGCGGCTCAAGGAGGAAACGGTAACAGGAATGAAATTTTGGTGATTCACGAGCTCACAAGCATTACTTGCTTAAGTAATCAGATTATGTCGCTATCCCATACTTGTCACATTCCCGCCTATCCACCCAGTGAAGAAAGGATGATCAGTTTTTCAAGGCGAGAGTTGGCTTTAACGCCAAGTCATGGATGCCAACCGATTGTAATCTCAATCGCCCCAGGGAACAGTATTTTGCATCGGGTTTTAGTAGATTCTGGAGCAAGCCGAAATATTCTCTATTATGATGCTTTTAAAAAGATGCGATATACAGAGGCCAATTTGGTGCCGTATAAAGGTTTTTTGGAAGGATTTACAAACCACACTGTGCGGGTTAAGGGGACGATTTCTTTGGCGGTAGAGATAGGAGAAGATGAGAAGGTGAGAACTCGCACCGTGGAGTTTATGGTTATTGACTTGGTGTCACCTTATAATGCTATTGTGGGTATTCCCTTTATGCAAAGCTTCGAGATGGTGGTATCTATCCCGCATCAGCGGGTCAAGTTTCCTACGGCAAAGGGGATAGCATGTTTGAAAAAAATGCAAACAGCGGCTAGAGCAAGTACAAGTTCACTTTCTACTGCCTTGACTGTGCGGGATGCGAGAATAAATATGATCACCGACTTAAGGGGATGTGAGAGTTGGGAGGAGACAGAAAGTATGAAAAATAAGTCGGCAATCATAATTATTGAGGAAAGAGCAGGGGATGAAGTTATGCAGGAAAGAAGTGATGAGCGAGATGTAGAGACAGAAATGATGCAAGAAAAGTCAGAAAAGAATTTGATGGCTTTGATGGTGATGCAAGCAGAGATGGCCTGGTCTAGATCCACAGAATTTGTCAAAATGAAAGAGCCCCGTATTGAAGAGATAGTGGATTCGGATAGTGAAGAATGTGATGAAGAGATCATGATGGACACCCCTGAGAGCATGTCGCTTGCCGGGAGAGAAAAGGGGGAAAGTAGCGGTAAGAGGATAAAGAAATGTGTCGATCGGAGGAAGGCGGCTGAAATGGAAATAGATACATTGCAAATACGGGATGAGCCTGATATTCAGGCGGCAGAAGAATTGGAAGAAGTGATTGTGAATGATGAATACCCAGAGCAGAAAGTTAAAATTGGGAAACAATTGAAAAAGGATGAGCGAGATATGCTGATTGATTTTTTGCGAGATAACATTGATGTATTTGCTTGGAAACCTGAGGATATGTGCGGAGTTGATGAGAAGGTCGCCTTACACTGTTTAAATGCTGATCCAAATGTAGAGCCTTTTAAGCAGAAGGTGAGATACCTGTCGGCGGAAAAGGAGAAAGCGGTGATTGGAGAAGTGGAGAAGTTATTAAAGGCGGGAATCATTGAAGAGATCACTTATCCAGTCTGGCTAGCTTGCCCAGTCATGGTGTTGAAGGCAAACAAGAAGTGGAGGATGTGCATAGACTTCACAGATTTGAATACGGCATGTCCCAAGGATTGTTATCCTTTGCCAAAGATTGATAGATTGGTGGACTCTATTGCGGGACACAAGGTGTTTAGTTTTATTGATGCTTACTCAGGGTATCATCAGATCAAGATGCTTGAAGAAGACAAGGCTAAAACAGCTTTCAGAACTCCCCTTGGAAATTTTTGCTATAGAATGATGCCTTTTGGCTTGAAGAATGCTGGGGCGACATACCAAAGGATGGTCAACAAGATTTTTAAATCGCAGATTGGAAGGAATGTCGAAGCTTATATTGACGATATGGTAATCAAAACCAAGGGGGAGGATCATTTGGCGGATCTGACTGAGACTTTTGGGAATTTGAGAAGGAATTCCATGAAGCTTAATCCAAGTAAGTGCACCTTTGGAGTAACGGCGGGAAAGTTTTTGGGATTTCTAGTAAATCGCCGCGGGATAGAGGCAAATCCGGAGAAGATCCAGGCGTTAATTGATATGAAGTCACCCAAGACCATTCAAGAAATTCAGAGGTTAAACGGTAGGGTGATAGCTCTGGGACGATTTGTGTCGCGGTCGGCTGAGAAATGTTTGCCGTTCTTCAAAGTATTGAAAGGAGATCAAAAGTTTTCTTGGGATGCAAAGTGTGAAGAAGCGTTTCAAAAGGTAAAGGAGTATTTGGGAAAGCCGCCCATCCTATGTAGCCCAGAAGAAGGAGACCATTTATATGTCTATTTGGCGGCTTCTGATTTAGCAGTGGCAGCGGTATTGATAAAAGAGGATGGTGGCATGCAAAAGCCGGTGTATTATGTTTCCAAGGCATTAAGTGAAGTAGAGGCGAGATACTTTAATGCTGAAAAGTTGGCTTATGCTTTGGTGATTGCGACGCGGAAGTTAAGGGCCTATTTCTTATCTCATCCTGTCACTGTGTTGACCAATGCGCCCTTGAGGAAGATTTTACAATGTACTCGATTCAATGGGAAGGCTTTTAAAATGGTCAATTGAATTAACGGAGTTTGATATTCGCTTTGAGGCAAGAAAGGCGATTAAGGCTCAAAGCTTTGGCGGACTTTATTCTCGAAACTTCATTTACGTATGAGAGGGAGGAGATAGAGACTCGGGGGCCAAGAAAAGGAAGGCTAAGTCAGCAGACCCCGAGATGGACGAGGAGCGAGAAAGACCAGAAGGGTGTTGGGAACTGTTTGTTGATGGATCCTCAGCTAAAGATAAAGGAGGAGCTGGGATCTCATTAAGTTCGCCAGAAAAGGACCGCATGTACGAGAAGGCCCTGAGGTTTAAGTTTAATATGACAAACAACCAGGCAGAATATGAGGCGTTGGTGGCGGGATTGGAGCTATGCCGAGATATTGGAGTAAAGCAAATAGTTGCTCATTCTGATTCTCAGTTGATTGTCAACCAAGTAAAGGGTAGTTACGGGGTAGTGAGTACAATTTTGGCAAAATATTGTGAAATGGTGAGACAGATTTTGCAGAGCTTTGATTATTGGGAGCTGGTGCAGATTGATAGAGAGAAAAATGAGCGAGCCGACATGTTGAGCAAGGCCGCTTGTGACAAAATAGAGGAGTTGCCCAAGAAGGTGATAGTGGAATTTATTGAAGAGCCGGCATTTGACAAAGCCGATAATGGAAATTGAAGTGGGCGAAAAAGATTGGGTATGCGAAATGAAAGACTATTTGGAAAAGGAAGAGTTGCCTCAAGAAGAAGATAGGGCGAAGATTGTTAGAAAAATGTCGCCAAGGTTTACTGTACAGGATGGGATCTTATATCGCAAGTCTTTTTCGCGACCGTTGATGAGATGCGTAGAGCCAGGAAAGGTGGATAATGTTTTGTTCGAAGTACATGAGGGCGTTTGTGGAGGCCATCCAGGAGCAAGAACTTTGGCTAATAAAATCATGTTCCATGGGTATTACTGGCCGACATTGAAGAAAGATGCGGAGGAGTATGTGAGGAGATGTGATCAGTGCCAGCGACATGCTAACATTCCTAGGCAGCCAGCGACTGAGCAGACCCCAATTATAGCAGCTTGGCCCTTTGATATGTGGGGGATAGACCTTATAGGACCTTTCCCCAAGGCCAAAGGAGGAGCACAGATGGTGGTGGTAGCTGTTGATTATTTCACTAAATGGACAGAGGCAAGAGCATTAACTTCTACCACTGAAGACCAGATTATCAGATTTGTAACGGAGGAAATCCTATGTCGCCATGGAATGCCGCGGGCAATCATTTCTGATCACGGGCCGCAATTTAGAAAAAAGTTTCACGGTTTTTGCGAGAATTTGAATATCAAACATTGGCAGTCCGCAGTGTATAGGCCGCAATGCAACGGACAAGTAGAGGCCGCTAACAAGCAAGTTCTGGAGATTTTGTGTAAGAACTTAGAGAAGAGAGGAGGAGCTTGGTTGGAAGAGTTGTCCACAGCTTTATGGTATGTTAGAACGACAGTAAAGGGATCAACTGGCGAGACCGCCTTCGCATTAACTTACGGCTCAGAAGCTATGGCTCCTGCTGAGATGGGTTTGCCTACCCATAGAGTAACTTATTATGACGAGATAATGAATGGCGACAGAAGGTGCTTCGAGCTAGACCTGAGTGATGAGAAGAGGCTTAGAGTGAGAATGAGGATGATTAATTACAAGCAGAGGATTAAGGCACAACACGACAAGCGAGTAAAGAAGAGGTCATTCAGTGTAGGAGATTGGGTGTTGAGAAGGGAATTTGAAGTTAAAGGCGCGGCAGCGGGATTTGCCAAGCTAGATCCAAAATGGGAAGGTCCCTTCCAGATCGCTAAGATTGTGCGAGAAGGGACTTATCACTTGAAAGAAGAAGGCGGCAAAGATGTCCCGAACGCGTGGAGTGTTGATCATTTAAAGAAATATTACCATTGAAGTGATGAGGGTAATTTACTTATTTTATTCTTATTAAAGTCTTTTCATATTCATTTTAATGAATCTATGAACTTTTTAATCATAAAGGAAAGCCATATGTTTTATGATTCTAATAGAAGATATATACGTTGAACTTGTTTTAATACAATGAAAGCATGAAATTTTATTCCTCGTATGTGTCTTACATGGATTAAATTTTATAGTTATGTATGATTAGTCGCCAATAACATGATAGATAAATCGCTTAAGAGTAAAGTTGCCTAAAGACAACTTCACTTTTTCGATGGGAGTATATGTGTATGGTGATATCTCGCTAAAGGTAAGAAGGCAAAGAGTTTTTGATGAATTATCAAAATAATATTTGATGAATTATTGAAACAAATGTATAAATGTTGAAAGTCGACGGACTATAAATGTTGAAAGTCGACGGACTATAAATGTTGAAAGTCGACGGACTATAAATGTTGAAAGTCGACGGACTATAAATGTTGAAAGTCGACGGACTATAAATGTTGCGAGTCAATGTAAGTCGTGATAAATGATGCGAGTCAATTTATGGATGATGAAAAATGTAAGAGTCTATGGACTATAAAAATGAAAGTCTCTGAACTATGAATGAGGAAAAGGTTTATCTCGCATTAAGGGCATGAACATAAGTCGCTATGAAAGATATCATTCTCTCGCTGGAATAACAAAGGAAAGATGAGGCAAAAAGAAGGAAATTATTTTAAGTATGAAGCAAAAGAAGATCAAGAAAGGATTAGAGCCAGCGACAAGATGAGTCGCACAATATGCATTATAAGTAAAGTCGCCTAAAGACGACTTCACTTTTTCGATGGGAGTATATGTGTAGGGTACCTGTCATGCAAAAAGAGATTTTTTGATAAACTATCAAAACAAAAGAGATTTTTTGATAAACTATCAAAACAATGAATGACGAAATAAGTGAAGCATGAAAGTAAAGGGGCAAGCACAAAGGCCGCGAATATACATTGTTTATAGGCTCGCAGGCCCCAAAAGAAAAGAAATTAAATTGTTTAGACACCATGGCAAGTTACAAAAGTCGTTTGAAGAAAGCTAAATGTTAAAGAGAAATTAAGCTGAGGCATTGGGATCATCAGTTGGTGCGGCTTGAGTTGAACTTGAAGTCGCGAGGGCAAGAGCTTTAGCGTCATCTAAAAGCTTGTGTTTATGATCGAGTAAGTCGCCCCACAACGCAAGGGCATTTGGGTTCTTAACAGAAGGAGCAGTCCAAGGCGATTTACCCAATAAAGCATCTTCATCAGCAAGATCTTTAAGCTCTTCAGGAGTGAAAGGAACCAAGGAGTGACCGCGGCGACATACCTCGCTGAAAATGGGCTCTGAGCCCCAATGGGCAAGCTTTTCAATAGTAATGGCCGGAATTTCATCAACATCAGCTGCTGCGGCCCGCATAACTTGAAGGGAAGTCTGGTTTCCAATATCAGAAATGTCATCGGTTAGTTGAGCCACGTCAGCATTAAGAGCAGTAATTTCTGCGGCTTTCCCAGTCAGCTCTTCTTTAAGCCTGGCAATCTCGTCATGTAAAGATTGAGTGTCGGCTGCATGATTTTCCTTTAAAGCTTCATTCTCGCTCCTCAATTTGGCGGTATTCTCCTTAGCAGAGTTGAGTTCATTGGTGGCGGTGGTGAGATCAGATTTGGTGGTATTAAGATCAGTCAAGGTACGATCAAGTTGATCTTGGGAAGTAGCCAGGTCGGACTTTAATTTGTCGCGCTCTTCCTCCAAGTTTTTGATGGTGGTTTCTCGCCGAGTGACCCTGCCCTTGAGAATGTCTTTGTCGCGCTTCAAGATTTGGTTTGTAGCCTTTAAGCTCGTAGATTCATTATCGAGACGAGTATTTTGCTCGCTCATACCCATGATAGAAGATCCAAGCTGAAAAAGGTAACAAAGGAAAGTTAAAAAGTAACTGAAAATAAAGGAAATGTTAATAAAGGGAAAAAGAGCAACGTACCAATGAAAAATAGAGTCCAGCCTGACAAGCGGCGTGATCGGGATCCATGTGGGCGACACGTTGAACTTGAAGTTGGTCGCTAGCTCGGATCAAAGCGCAGCTACCCAACATGCAATCCTCCCGCGCTGCGAGTTTCTTCAATAAGTCCCTTTATATGGGGGACTTTAGCAATCTCCTTACTTAGTTCAAAAAGCCCGGCGAAATCAGTGGGTTTTGAAAAGTTTTCTTGAAGCCAGCTGGGTTGAGGAAGAGTGGACGAAGTGTTTGGGTCGCGAGGAGTGGGAGGAGAGCTGGAAATGTTGGTAAGGTCGCAAACTTCCGTCTCGCGGGAAGGAGGAATCACAGTTTGATTGGGCTCGTCGTTGTTGACTTCCAAAGAAGGAGAATTAATTGGGACAGATTCAGATGGGGAAACCTCGACATTTTCTGGCAAAGGGGCGGTATTAGTGAGCGGAATGACATTGGGAGCGATATTGATATTAGAAGTCAGTGAGGTAGAGATTGGCGGGATAATAGCTTCAGTAGATGGAGAAGTTGAAACAATGGCAGGATTAGGCGGGATGACTTCTTGTGGAGGTGGGGCGATGCTTGTTGATACGGAAGCAATTCTTTTTTGTCGCTTGGCTCGAGCAGCAGCATTAGTAGGCCTAGCTCTGCTTTTGGCTGTGTTCGGGACTTTTCTAAGGCTATTTCTTCTGTGTCTTTGCCATCGCGAGATATGGGCAAAGGAAGATTTGCAGGAAGGGCGGCAAGAGCAGCGTCGCGAGCACTTGCAAGACTTTTCCGTCTATTGTCAGTTTCAAGGTTGGCAGCTTGACGACTTTCCATTGATTTCGCTCTGTGATCTAGAAAAAAGAAAAAGGAGGATAAGAGTTAGAAAAATGACAATATGAATTAAATGTGAGAAAGAGCCAAGTTCAAGAAGGAACATACAAAGAACAGTATTCATGGCGAAACAGTGACGAGTACCCTTGCATGACTGGCACTCATAAGCATACTTATTTTCTGTATGTCGCTCCCACCCATCAAAGTGAACATGGCTTATGGGAACTCGCGGTTGAACGCGGGGCAAGTTGTCAGCAATGCCCACTTGGTTGAGCAATCCTCTATCTCGTAAAATGCCTCTCCAAGAAATGAGAGGTTGGGGAGTACTAACAGGAGAATTTTCAGGACGAGTGGCTAAGGCGCGAATGGCGGCAATAAGGGCATTGTCTCCAACCACGGGCGCAGATTTTGACTCAATCTGAGGATTTATAGGGTAAAGGTCTGGCGGGATGAGACCACCCCACACGAGAAACAATGAAAAGAGGATCGTCCATCCAGTCATGAACTTTTGTAGGAAGGGGAGTAAGGACCTTGGGACCTCTTTGGTATTGTAGAGAAAGACGGGTTTCAACTACATCATCTTCAAGTTGGCTGGTTTGTTTATAGCCTTTGAATAAAGTAAGTAAGGCAGTAATAGAGGGTTCTTTGCGAAGGGAGCGACAAATGACAATAAAGGCAGTAATGATTCTAAGGGCATTGGGATGAATTTCGGTGATCAGGGCTTGGGCTTTGAATAAGATTTCGCAAAGGAAAGGATCAAGAGGAATTCTAAGTCCTGCTTTGAGCTGGGAAGGGAAAACTACTATACCATCACGCATTTCTCTTAAATGGGCGAGAGATAGGTCGCCTTGATATTCAGAAATTTGGTAAATGGAACTATCTATGTGGTATGATCTGTGCCAATCTGTAATGGGATTGGGAATGAGGGAACTGCTATCTGGTGCGAGTGATGATCCCGCCTCGGCATGGGCGGGATTGGTAAAGAGGGTACCTTCAGTCAAGCGGAGATTTTGAACTCTTGAAGAAGAGGGATTGCTGGAAGCCGCCGCGGGAGAAGAAGCCGTTTGATCAGTCATCTCGCAGGATTCACTGGAAGAAGAAGAAGAAAGGACTGATTTATAATGCATCCTACGCTTGGAAAAGGATCAGCGACACAATGGGATTCAGATGAGTCGCTTAAATTGGGTTCATACTTGTCCTTGATAAATCGAACTAATTCTGTGTGTGAAGTAAAAATACGGGATATAGGGGCTGAAGGTGAAAGAAAGAAGCGGCCTTGGATTTCGAGAGAGTCGATTATCGAAGGATCCACCCAATTCTCAACAAGTAGCCTAATTATGTCGGCCTTGGGCAATCTCGCCCAAGTGGTTCGCAGGCGTCTATATAGACCGCCTGAAACCTGGCATATACCGTATCTAACCCGCCTAGCACAAGTTTTATATCTAGCCATGAAGGGTAGTTTGGGAAAAATTTTATGGGGTGAAGGAATAACAAGATTCAAATAATTGGGACAAAAAAATGGAAATCAAAACTAAGGGTTTAAAGAATATGAAGGGTTTTGAAAAAATTACCTGATGATGAGTAAAATCTGGGTCGGGAAAGATGAAGAGTCAAATTGGGAAAAGATGAATAGGCGCCGGAAAAGAAGGTAGAATCCTGAGGATCGAGAAATAATGCACCAAATCACTGCCCAGATGGTTAGAAATGAACAGAATAAAGGTCAAGAAACAATTTTGGGGAGAAAATCGTTGAATGAACGGTGAAAATGAAGAAGAACAGTCGGAATCAAGGTTGGGGTTCGTCGGAGTTTGTAAGAGTTCAAGTGAGGATGAAGAAGAGTAAAAAGGGGAATGGCGGAAGTAATTTGGTATTTATATGAGAGAGGGTTTCAAGGAAATGATTGATGTGACGTTTGGGAAAAATTTTAAATTTTCCCTCACAATTTGGCACAATTCCCAAATGACGGCCCGTTAAAATCTAAAAGGATACCCTGAAAGGGACACGTGTAGGGATGGAGATTTCAATGGTAGCTTCTTGAAGAAGGATTTATGTGTCGCAGAATAAGGAGGCAGTAAACATAAAGTTTTTGGCGAGACCATAAATGAATCTCGCCATAAACTTAGGGGCTTCTGATGCTGTCCAGTAATAACGGTTGGGCCTGGCCCAAATCTATTAGCGAGAAAGTAACCAGTGGGCCCAAAAGTGGGATACGACCCAAGAAGGAGATGAGATTACAGGTGACCCAAAGAGGATCATAGGAATGCGAGACAGGAAATATCCCGCTAATATCATTAAGAAGGGGGAAAACCAAGATAGTAAATAGCGACATATTATGAGGAAAGCCGGCGATAAAGACTTAAGGCGAGACATGATGGTAAGGCAAGACATGAGGGCGAGGCGAGACATGATAGTAAGTGACCTTATCCGGCGAGAAAGGGATCCCAGTTGATGTTCACCAGAGGCGACATATAAATATCTATCAAGTGGGACCCATTAGACGGTTATGCATTGGGATTGATGATCACGTGTTGAGGGTTTACTTTATAAAGGACCAATGATGTGGTGACACGTGGCAGGAGGCATGAAATGTGAGGATGTCACATGCAAGGCACGAGGGTAAGGGGTATAAATAAGATGGGAAAGCTTCATTCCAAGGTACGTCCATTGATACACACACAGCCACTTTCAATATTGTTAGTTTACCCTTTTATCAAGCAAACACTTATCCTCACGCCGGAGGGGCTTACGCCTGAGCCGCCCCCGGCTTAGTTAACGTTTGAGTGTGTGCAGATCAGTCGGAGAAGAAGGAGCCGGAGATATCGAAGTTAGACTACAACGGTGAAGTTGCTGTTGAGGAAGATCCTGGCAACATCAGTTTTAATAATCAGTCTTTTCGAAAGTTTAAACAAGCAATGAATTGGTTGAATTCTCAATGTTTAATTGTTACATCAATTTCAATTTAATAAAATACGGAAATTAAAAATACATACAAACATTATTTACATGAATAAATTCAATTAACTAATAACTGCGTCAGGAAATAATAGATTTAAGTGGCTGATACTTATTTATTTATTTATTTTTTTTTTCTTTCTTTTTTTTTTATAACTATATAGACTTAGGAAAATGAAAAACTAAATTAAATACCAATTACATATAAATGAACAGAACACATAATTGAAAACATGTTAATTTTTTTCCATTAAATTGGAAATAAAAGGCCTCTCGATTAGTTTAAATACCCTTCATTTCTTTATTTTTCTTTCTTTTGAGCATTCAAACGTACAAATGGAACTCCAAAATGTCTATCAGCTATACCATCTTCAAGGACCTGCAAAAATGGAGATCTGATTGGACCATTAAAGTTAGGGTTGCATGAAAATGGGAAATAGAAGCTAGAAATCCCTTACGTTTGCCCCCAATCGGTTGAGATGATTTTCGTGGATTCTGAGATATGCAAATATTTCTGTAAATATTTTGATATGTATTAGTTTTCTTAACTTTTTCAATTTATTAGTTTTCATACTTTATAATCTCTTTAAATATGAAAATATTAATCATTTGAAAATAACTACAAGAAAGTTATTTATTTCTCAAAATTTTCACTTTATTTTTTTAACCAAAACATGCCATAAAGATTACTGGAGGTAATTTAATGGGCCAAGTTTTTAAATCTGACACAATTCTTACATTAGGTCCATACACAGCTCCAAAGTTATCAAATCTGACCAATTTAATTACTGTGATGTGACTGTGACTGTGACTCAGACACAAAATCTAAGTCAATAAAGAATAAATATTTAAAAAACTACCAACTTAAAAAAAAAATTGTTTTAGAAATAATTAGATTTACTCAGTTTACCAAAATAAAGATATAGAAAAATGATTAAAAAATTGGCCAACAATGGCCCAATGATCAATTTTGGCCCATAACCCCATATTATTACCCAATGCAAATTATTATCTTTTTGAAACCATTTTATAAATCTAACTCTTTCAATAATTGAAGAGACTCAATATCATCTATCTATATATAATAACAAGGTTTTGGTAATTAAAGGGGCTTTGAGGGGCATTTTCGTCTTTTCACGTCGTGGCAAATTGTAAATAACCTGCCAAAAAATGCACCTGGCAAAATGTGATTGGTGCTTTTTTTTTTAATTAACTTTGGACATGTGTCGGCCGTTTGGTAAAGAGCAGAATGGGCATTTCACTGGCGCACGTACATCACGCGGAGACAAAGGCGCGTGAAGGCTGAGGTTTTTTTTTTTTAATTGGTTTGGACACGTGTTGTCCTTTGGTTGGATCAAGATATTTTTTTTTCACCCTTTTCTTTAACCTAAATTATATTATAATAAATTAATTATTTTTAAATTTTTTTTCACCAAAAATCATAATTTTTTTCTCTTTAAATAGAGACTATTTTCATTTGATTTGGACACATAAAAAAAACATTTTTTTAAATATAAATTTCTTAATTAATCTTTGTTAATTTTTATTTTTAATTTTTCAATATGTTTTTAGTCAAAATTAATTAAGTGTTATAATTTTTTTAATTATAGTAAATGATAATGATAATAATAATAATTTTACTAAATATAAAAATAAAAAATAAAAATGATGGGGTATAGGATAATGAGTTGAAAGTGGTAATATAGTTAATGAAGACGAATAATAATTTTACGAAACATCAAACATTTTATTTATTTTATTTAAAAAAAATATTGAATCATAGTAAATAAAGTATTAATAAAGACGAATATCGGGAAAGTCATCATTTTTAAAATTTTGATTGAAGTGCATGTCAATATTCAAAGAAATATAGATAGTATAAATTAGTATTTTAAAAGAGGGTGAGGAAGAAGTGGGTTAGATTTGAGGAGGGAGTGGATGGTTTGGGGATATTTTTTTCTTTTAATACAAATGTTTGTATTTTTAGGATTTTGATTTTTCTTCTCAAAATTAAATAAGATAAATTGAAGATAAATATCATAATTATGTTCATGATGAGTTAATGTAAATAAATATGACCTATTGTTTTCTAAATTTTATAATTTTTTTCCTCTTTTTTCTTTCTTTCAATATATGTACTTATATAGTATTGTTTTCTTTAAATGTTATGCTTGAAAATTATGCTAAATGGAGATAGTTACTCATATTGATAATAGTCATACAATTACAATGGGGTACTAAATGGTTGCTTTACTTGCCATTGAAGGGCACTTTGGACATTTCACGTCGTTGCAAAATTGCAAATAACAAGGCTGAATATACACGTGGCAATCTGTTCACAAAATCTGGGGAGAAACGCGTTTCTCCGTCGCTTATGGAGAAACGGGGCTTGTTATGTCGTGCGACATACCTAGCCACAAAAACTGGATATCACTTCATCAGCTTCTGGATATCCAGAAGCTTTGGAAAGGATATCCAGAAGCTTTGAAAAGGATAGCCAGAAGCTTTGAAAAGGATATCCAGAAATCAAATATTTTTTCTGGATATCCTTTACAAAGCTTCTGGATATCCATTTCAAAGCTTCTGGATATCCAGAAGCTTTGTAAAGGATATCCAGAAAAAATACTTGGTTTCTGGATATCCTTTACAAAGCTTCTGGATATCCATTTCAAAGCTTCTGGATATCCAGAAGCTTTGTAAAGGATATCCAGAAACTGGCTACTTACGTCGCGCGACATAATAAGCCCCGTTTCTCCATACGCGATGGAGAAACGCGTTTCTCCCCAGACGCACTCCAATCTGTTATAGGGCAAAATTGGGCGCGCCGCGAGTGGTTTTTTTTTTTTTTTAATTTCTCAACAGGTGTCTACCAATCTTTAAAGGGCAATTTGGTCATTTCCATCAATGGCACAATTGAAAATAATAAAAAATTCACGTGTCACCTGCTCATTGCTCATTGGATGGTTTTAGTTAAAAAAAAAAAAAATTCCCATTTCTTTGACCTTAATAATTTTATAATAAATTATTTAAAAAAAAAATTACACCAAAATTCATAATTTTTTTCTCTTTTCAAATAGAGACTTCTTTCATTTGATTTGGACACAGAAAAATATTCATCTTTTTTATATACTCCCTATGTCCCGCTACAAACCGCACACTTTCTATTTTGGGCGTCCCATTACAAACCGCACACTTCCTAAAATGGCAAAGAATCTTTACTATTCTCTCCACTCATTCTCTCTCATACATTATTTTAATACTCACAACACCATTATAATTTACTATTCCCTCCACTCATTCTCTCTCCTATTTTACTTTTACACTCACAACATTTATATCATTATTTTTTTCCTTAATTCCCGCGCAAACAGTAACGGTGCGGTTACTAACGGGACGGAGGGAGTATAAATTTTTTAATAATCCTTTTTTATTTATCAATATCTTTTTAGTGAAAATTAATTAAGTGTTAATTTTTTATTTTTAATTATAAATGATAATAATAATAATAATAATAATAATAATAATAATAATAAAATAATAATAATAATTTTATTAATCATAAAAATGAAGAATATAAAATAAAACAAAAGTTGTAGGATATAGGATGATGAGTTAGAATGGTGTTGAATTTTTATGAACAAAACTATTGTGTATTTATAAAGTATATAGGGTTTTTTAATATAATAATAACATCTATCTATCTATATATATATATATATATATATATATATATATATATATATATATATATATATATATATTTGGGGGAGTGTGATGAATGTGGGTTTCGGTTTCTATTAATAAGTGAGATGGGGTAATATGGTTATTGTGTTTATTTTAGTTCGATTAAAATTTAAATGTTGTGAGTGAAAGGTGATGTAGGAAAGAGAAAGTGGGGTAGAAAATAGTTAGTGGATATTTATTGTAAGAATATGATAAGTGGGTCTAACAAATAAAAAAGTAATAAAAAACTTTCAATTTTTGGGTTATATCCTTTCAAATGGGATGGGACGCCCAAAAGAAAATGTATGCCCTTTCGGGCGGTACGTAGTACTTAGGGAGTACTCCCTCCGTCCCGCCGATCTTAAGAAAGCTTTCCATTTTGGGCGTCCCACCAATCTTAAGAATTCCCAAAATGGAAAGTTTTTATCACTATTCTCTCCACTCATTCTCTCTCCTACATTATTTTAATACTCACAACACCATTATAATTTACCATTCCCTCCACTCATTCTCTCTCCTATTTTACTATTACACTCACAACATTTACAATTTCCTTAATCCCCGTGCCATTTGAAAATTTCCTAAGATCGGCGGGACGGAGGGAGTATATCATATTTTGAAGGTATTGTAAAAAAAGGGCAAATGTGTATCTGGACTCTAATGCATTTGTCCTAAACTAGACAAATGTTTGTGTTTCTTGATTACACGTGTAATGCAAGTGTTAATACATTTGTTCTAGAAAAATGTGAAGAAATTTTGAAAAATTAAATTTGCCGCCCTTTCTTTTCTTCTCTATTCAAACCTTCTTCTCTCAATCTCACAACACACAAACATATCATTCAAACTTCATGAAAGATTACACACACATTAAAATACACACAAAAATCACAATTAGCTAATTCTCTTTTCTTTTTTTTTTTTCTTGAAACAGGTTGGTTGATAAGGAGAAATATGGAGATGAGTATCTTAAATGGAGTTATGTGGTGAGAATTCATGGTGCTTTGAGCTTGAAGATAAATTTTCTCGATTTATTAAATTTTATTTTAGTTTGAAATTTTTTAATTGTTAATATTCGGTATTATCTGTGGTAGGGGTGATTCTCCCGGTGAAGCGGGTGTGGCGCCTATGACGATGGTGGTGGTGCTACGGCGGCGGTCGGAGACGGGATGTTGTAGGCGGAGAGTTTGTTTGTCGCTAGATGGGACAAGACTGGTCCAGATCTGGAAAACTTATCGGCGTTTATGGGAGCTTCGAGGTTTGAAGAGATGAATGGAAGAGAATAGTGGGTGGGGGTTGAAGAAAAAGCTCCGATGGTCGAACAAGAAGAAGCTACGGAGGCAGCATTGAAGAAAGAATCGTATGTCCCCCTCCCTTTTTCATATCTTTCTGTAACTTTTTCACTTGAAGTTTATGAATTTTACATCATACTTTACATTGTTGTTGGTGATCTGCAAAATTAAAGGAAAGAGATGAGAAGATTTTGGGGAGAGATTTTGGATTTTACAAAACTATCTCAACAAACTGAAATTTACAAAAATAAACACGTAATTTACGATTAAAAAAAATTATGTTTTTTTTAATGGGCGAAAATTTAGTATTTATAACTGATAAATTTATCATTTTAATAACTAACGCATTAGTTGTTTAACCAAATACCAAGCACAAAAATACTCTTTAAATAACTAACGTATTATTTGTTTAATCGAATACCAAGCACAAAATTCTCTTTTAAATATGTGTTTCACAATGTATAAAAATATTTCTCTTCTTTATTCATTTTATTTGATCCCCGTCCTTTTAAGCATCAATAACTCCCCGTCCATCGCACGGATGTAACAATAGATTTATTTTAGTGACCTTCAATCTGATATATGTACTGACAACATAAATGAGCATTTAATGGCATTAAATATAACTTCAAAACATTAGGGTTTCCACCCCCAAAACCCTATTACATCATAAATGTCATTAAATACCATAAATACTTAATAAATGCGGAAGTGAAAATAAATACTTATTGTCTCAGCTAGTAAAACCACACTAGCCATTAATGTACTTACAACCAAATGAAATAACTAATTGTTCAATAATCCTAATTATTCTCCAAGCGTTGCCCTTCTCGCGACCAATTCAATTTCCTTCTACTTAGAACCTGGAAAGAAAAATTTAAGGGAGAAAGGGTGAGCGAATGAATGCTCAGTAAGTTCATACGATGTCTCTTCGGGTACTAAGAAGAGACGACCAGAATGAACACTTCAATAATATAGTACAAGGATAGGTTAATTTAGCTTTATAATAGACTGCGGTACAATACAGTCAAGACACCATTTAAAATATTCTTCAAAGAATTATGGCACTACGATTCAAAGGGATTCATACAAATTCCGTCAATTCCAACGTACATTAAAACCTCAATGCCAAAGGTACAATTAATACACCTAGCTTCATCAAGCCATTAGTGTGGGTCGAAACATATATGGTACTGTCACACATATATGCTCGGGGTCTAGAATTGCCCTTGTAATCAGACAATTCCTGAGAGAAGGCATGTGATCACTCATGCAATCCCTAATAAGAACAAGTCCTTAGACAAGTTCTGACAATGCCTTTTCTAACTGGGCATGTCCATTCTAAGCAAGTAAGTGATTCCACAAACATGCTAGAACGAGAAAGCATACAGAGGTACATGTATGCATATGACAAGTTTCAAACTTCAGATATTCTGTGAACAATAACATTATCACAAAATATAGATATTTCCAAGTGACGTTTAAATATACGCAGATTATTCACAAATAACTATCATGCCATTTGATAGTTCAATTATATCAAGAAGGTATAGGATTTCCAATGGAAAATAATTCAAATACAGTAAAGGAACGTAATCCCTTACCTTAGCTTTGCTTTCCGTCCTTAAGCAACACCTTTACGCGAAATCTACAATCACGTAATAACATAACTTAGGCACAAGTAATCGCCTATTACTTCTTATGTACCTAAACTTCCCTTCTTTAGTTAACCTATGAGTTACTCTTATACTCACCTTAACTGGTTAACTAACTTTCTATTTTTAGGAACTTTCCTAATTTAGCAATTTCTTAATTTTAGAAACTTCTTCTTATAGATCTTTCCTCAAGAGGACACTTAGGTTCATTCCTTTCAATGGAAGTCTAATTCCTTGATAGTTTCCTAATTACGGTCCCTCTTCTCTTTTTGGGTAACCTTCTTTATTTGGAAAGTTTCCTTCTTCGGAAGCTTTCAATTTCGAACCCTACTATTTTAGGAACTTAAGTCTTTTAATGTTCTTTTTAATATTAAAGTGTTATTTTTCTTCTTTCCCTTTGATATAACTCCTTTAAAGTCTTTGGGCTTCTCCTTAATTTCAAAAGGTTCCTTTAGGTATCTTAATTTCAACAAAGTCCTTTAACTTTATAAAATTTACAAAGAAGTCCCTCAACTTTTGAAAAATTACAAAACATCCCCTCAACTTTTGAAAAATTGCAAAACAGTCCTCAACTTTTGAAAAATTGCAAAACAGTACCTCAACTTTTGAAAAATTGCAAAACAGTCTCTCAACTTTTAAATAATTTCAAAATAGTCCCTCAACTTTTAAAATTTACAGAACAGTCCCTAAGAAACTTTTGACTTTTCAGTTCAGTCCCTTAGTTAATTGTTCAGTGAATAACTTAACTGGAAATCAGAATTTAATCCCTTCAGCTTTGTAAACATTGCAGTTTGGTCCCTTTTTTCGTTTGAAAACTAACTGTTTTTATACAAAATAGATCAAAAGCCTAACACCTAAATAGAGACACACCCCAAATCCATCTAGGCCATTCGGCCGAACCCTAGGTGATTCAAAAACCTTGTTTTTGTTCTTCTTTTTATTTCTCAAACATTAAACAACTCATTTAATTCACATATTCTTTAATCAAACACTTTTAATCATATATTAATTGTGTTAGATTTAAATCTAAATCAAGATGAACTAGGGTTATGATTACTTCATTATAACCTTCAATTTCCCATTATTCAAACCCTTAATTTATTCATTAACTCTAAGATTAAACCATTAAAAATCTAAGAATGACCAAACCTAGAATTAAAATAGTTTTAGAATTTCAAAAATTCATATCTAATTCAATTTAATTCCGAATTGAATGAAATAAAAACTAGGGTTTAGGGTATCATCTTACCTTGATTATGATGAAGAAATATTGGCCAAAGAAGACCAAAATCCGGCTGTCACCCCCCTCCAAGTGCTCGGCCGCCGCCCCCTCTCCCTAGGGTTTTAATTTTTTTTTCTTTTTCTTTGATTAATGAAGGATTATGGAAAAAAAATAATGAGGAGGTTTATTATTTATAGCTAGGCTTTAACCTCCTTGGGCCCTCTAACCTCATTAGCCCATAACTTAGCCCACTTGATTAATAAGTGATTTGGTCCACTCAAATAAAGCCAAGTCCAACTAAATAAGGAGTATTATTTTATTTATTATTCTAATTAAAATAATACTAAAAAAAAATCAAAATTTTCGGGTATTTACATTCTTACCCCCTTAAAAGAGTTTGGTCCTCCAAACTAAACGTACCTTAATTTTCGAAGAGATCGGGATACATTTCCTGCATTTCGCTTTCGAGCTCCCATGTTGCTTCTCTTTCCGTATGGTTGCTCCACTTTACTTTCACATAAGGAACCAACCGTTTCCTCACATTCTCGTCTTTTCTGTCGACGATCCTGATCGGCCTTTCATCATAAGTCAGATCAGCACGGACTCTTAGCTGTTTGTACTCGATCACGTGACTTGGATCGTGAATATACTTCCTTAGCATGGAGACGTGGAACACGTCATGTACTCCAGCTAAAACCGGTGGTAAAGCCAATCTATAAGCCACTTCCCCAATCTTGTCAAGAATTTCGAATGGTCCCACGTATCGCGGACTTAACTTTCCTTTGATTCTGAACCTCATGATTCCCTTTGTTGGCGAGATCTTTAAGAACACTCGATCACCCAACTGAAACTCCAATTCTCTCCTTCGGTTGTCTGCGTAGGATTTCTGTCTGCTTTGTGCAGTTTGTAGCCACTTGCGGATCTGTTGTACTTTATCTGCAGTGACTTGTACTAATTTCGGTCCACTTAACTTTCTCTCACCAACCTCGTCCCAACAAGCTGGCGACCTACTTTTTCTTCCATATAATGCTTCGTATGGAGCCATTCCAATGCTTGCGTGAAAACTGTTGTTGTACGCAAACTCCACTAACGGTAAGTGTTCATCCCACGAGCCTGGCCAATCTTTGAATCACCTAGGGTTCGGCCGAATGGCCTAGATGGATTTGGGGTGTGTCTCTATTTAGGTGTTAGGCTTTTGGTCTATTTTGTATAAAAACAGTTAGTTTTCAAACGGAAAAAGGGACCAAACTGCAATGTTTACAAAGCTGAAGAGATTAAATTCTGATTTCCAGTTAAGTTACTCACTGAACAGTTAACTAAGGGACTGAACTGAAAAGTCCAAAGTTTCTTTGGGACTGTTCTGTAAATTTTAAAAGTTGAGGGACTATTTTGAAATTATTTAAAAGTTGAGGGACTGTTTTGCAATTTTTCAAAAGTTGAGGGACTGTTTTGCAATTTTTCAAAAGTTGAGGACTGTTTTGCAATTTTTCAAAAGCTGAGGGGCTATTTTGTAATTTTTCAAAAGTTGAGAGACTTCTTTGTAAATTTTATAAAGTTAAAGGACTTTGTTGAAATTAAGATACCTAAAAAAACCTTTTGAAATTAAGGAGAAGCCCAAAGACTTTAAAGGAGTTATATCAAAGGGAAAGAAGAAAAATAACACTTTAATATTAAAAAGAATATTAAAAGACTTAAGTTCCTAAAATAGTAGGGTTCGAAATTGAAAGCTTCCGAAGAAGGAAACTTTCCAAATAAAGAAGGCTACCCAAAAAGAGAAGAGGGACCGTAATTAGGAAGCTATCAAGGAATTAGACTTCCATTGAAAGGAACTGTTTGTGGGTGAAACGCCGTACTCATCATCAGTTCTGTCCCAAGTGCCCCTTGTAGACTGTTCCAAAACTTTCAGGTAAACCGCGCATCTCTATCTGACACTATTGAGACTGGTATTCCATGTAACCTTACTATCTCATCAATATACAGTTTGGCCAGCTTTTCTAACGAATCCGTCTTCTTGATTGCTAGAAAATGTGCCGACTTCGTCAATCTATCTACAATGACCCATATAGCATCTTGCTTCCCTTGTGTTTTCGGTAACCCACTCACGAAGTCCATAGCAATGTTCTCCCACTTCCACTCCGGAATTGGTAATGATTGTAGTAAGCCTGCCGATTTCTGATGTTCACTTTTCACTTGCTGACAGGTCAAGCATCGTGCCACGTACTCTGCCACATCATTCTTCATGTTATTCCACCAGAACGATCCTCTCAAGTCTCTATACATTTTAGTACTTCCCGGATGTACGGAGAATTTTGAGCATGAGCTTCCCTCGCATTTCTCTCTTAATCTCATCATTGTTTGGCACCCATATTCTTTCCTGGTATCTCAAGATTCCATCTTCCCCTATGCGAAGATCTTTTCCTTGCCCTTTTCCGACTAGGGCCTCTCTTTCCCCATCTAACTCTTGTGCTTCTTTTATCCTTCCCAAAAGCGTAGGTTGTAGGGTTAATTTAGCCAGATACCCGCTAACTCTCACTCTTAGACTCATATCCTTCATGTCTTCCCATGCTCTTACCCCCTTAGAGATCAACGTTGCTAACATTTCGTGGTTCTTTCTACTTAACGCATCGGCCACTTTATTAGCCTTCCCAGGATGATACAAAATCTCACAGTCATAATCTTTTAGTAACTCTAGCCACCTCATTTGTCTCATATTAAGCTCTTTCTGGGTAAAGATGTACTTAAGGCTTTTATGGTCGGTAAAAATCTGGCACTTCACGCCATATAAGTAGTGTCTCCAAATCTTTAATGCAAATACTACCGCAGCTAACTCCAGATCATGGGTAGGGTAGTTCCATTCATGTACCTTCAATTGTCTAGACGCATATGCTATAACCTTCTCATTTTGCATTAGGACATAACCTAATCCCTTCAATGAAGCGTCACTGTAAATGACAAACCCTTCAGTTCCCGTCGGTAATGTCAATATCGGTGCAGTCACTAGCCTATTCTTCAATTCTTGAAAACTTTTCTCACACTCCTCCGACCAAATGAACTTTACTCCCTTTTGAGTCAACCTCGTCAATGGTCCAGATAGCTTAGAAAATCCTTCTACGAATCTTCTATAGTAACCAGCTAAACCCAGAAAACTTCTTATCTCGGTCACTGTAGTCGGTCTTTCCCAATCCATTATTGCCTCTATCTTGGTTGGATCTACAGAAATTCCTTCCTTAGACACTACATGTCCCAAGAATGTCACCTTCTCTAACCAAAATTCACACTTCTTAAACTTGGCGTATAATTTCTGTCTCCTCAAAATTTCCAGTACTAACTTCAAATGTTCTGCATGTTCTTCTTTGGTTTTAGAGTACACCAAAATATCATCAATAAACACTATCACACATCTATCTAGGTACTCTTGAAAAGGTACTCTTGAAATATTCTATTCATCAATTCCATGAATGCAGCTGGTGCATTAGTCAATCCAAACGACATAACCACAAACTCGTAATGCCCATATCGTGTTCTGAATGCTGTCTTTGCCACATCCTCATCCTTCACCCTCAACTGATGGTAACCAGACCTAAGATCTATCTTTGAAAAGTAACAAGCCCCCTTCAGTTGATCAAACAGATCATCAATCCTTGGTAAGGGATACTGGTTCCTTACCGTCACTTTATTCAATTCCCTATAATCGATACACAACCTCATAGACCCATATCCTTCTTCTTTACGAACAGCACCGGCGCACTCCATGGCGACACGCTCGGTCTAATCAACCCCTTATCCAACAACTCTTGTAATTGCTCCTTCAGCTCCTTTAATTCCGTCGGAGCCATCCTATATGGTGCCCTTGAAATGGGTGTCGTTTCCGGCACTAGGTCTATTGTGAACTCAACATCTCTCACTGGTGGTATCCACGGCAAATCTTCTGGAAATACATCGTGAAATTCTTTAACAACTTCTAAGGAATCTATAGTTACTTCTTTTCCTTCGGTCTCACCAATATGTGCTAGAAATCCCACACATCCTTTCCTTAACCATTTTTGCGCCTTCATTGCAGTTATCAACCCTACTTGGCTCCTTGGTTTCGAACCTACGAATTTACATTCTTCGCTGTCTTTCCCTACAAAGGTCATTATCTTCTCGTAACAATTAACGTTAGCACGGTTCATGGCTAACCAATCCATTCCTAAGATCACATCGAACTCTGACATGTCTAATTCAATAAGTTCAATTTTCAATTCAGTGCCTCCTACTCCCAAGGTGCAATTCTTATAAACTGCGGTGATATGTATAGCTTCTTTTGCATGTGTATCTATCACTAAAGGTACTTGTAAGGCTTCGGGTTGCAATTTCAACTTCTTAGCTACGCATTTACTAACCACTGAATGTGTAGCTCCAATATCTATTAACACATAAACATTGCGGGAATTTAACTGAAGTGTACCTGCCACAAGATCATTGTTTACATTTGCCGCTTTTGCTGTCATCGTGAACACTCGTCCACGACCTCCACCATTTCCTCCGTTATTTCCTCTGGCTCCCGAGGCTGGTTCATCTTTCTTGGGTTCAGGACATTTCCACTTTGGATGTCCAACCTTGTCACAGTTGTGGCATTTCCGCTCCTTGTAGAAACAGATCTCCGTCTTATGAGCTCCATCACAGATAGTGCACTTATCGTAACTCGTGAAACCTCGGGCCCCGCCCTTGTTCCACTCCCTCCTGTTGCCACCGAAATTCTTATTGTTGTTGTTGTTGTTGGCATGCTTGTTCCCATGACTGCCTTTATCACGATTATCGTCTACCGCCTTTCTCTTGTTGTTGTGACGGTCCTTGTCCCCATTACCGTTTGACCCTTTGTCTCCATCTGATCCCTTGGACACAGTCTTCCCTTTTTCCTCACGCCGGCTGCGATAATTGTCCGACTCCTTCTCCACGATTTTGGCCCTATCCAATACTGCAGAGTATGTTGTCAAAGCTAATGGAGTAATTCTGTACCGGATCCGATCACTCAGTCCTGCTTCGAATTTCCTCGCTTTCTGCTCTTCGGTATCGAAAAACCTTGGAGCAAATTCCAGCAGATCAGTGAACTTCTCACCATATTCCGCCACCGTCATGTTTCCTTGTACTAGAGTTAAGAATTCAGCTACCTTGGCATTCCTCACGCTGGCAGGGTAGTACTTCTCATTAAACACATTCTTGAAAGCGGTCCAAGTCATTGTCGCATCACCACGAGCCACAGCAGCTCGTTTTTCTGCCTCCCACCACGACTGTGCCTTTCCCCTTAGCATGAAAGTCGCAAATACCACCTTCTGTTCCTCTGTGCAAGTTAATGTCCCGAAAATTCTCTCTGTGCTCTTAATCCAGTCCTCTGGCTTTTCTTTTTCTGTACCTGAGAACGTGTCAGGGTTTCTTCTCTGGAACAACTCTAACGGGTCACGCAACTGTACTGGTGGTGGTGCTTGAGCCAATCCAGCTACAGCTTGACCTATCCCGGCCACCGTCTGTGTCAAAGTCTGAAGAAGGTTGGCCATATTCGGGTCCAATTGTCCTCCTCCATTCCCGTTCCCACTGCTGTTGTTGTTACTACCATTTCCGTCGTTGGCATTCTGTCCTGATCTTGTGCGCGTCGACATCTGTGAATGGCCATGTTTCAGTTATACGAATTCATCTCATTGACACGTACGATGATTATGGTACAACAATACATTTACATGCGTGTCTATTATATTGAATTCCTACACTTTGGGCTAGCTTTTTACTCGCTAGTTTTCCCTTTCACTCGTTAGTCATTTTACTAGACTACGATTTGGTTCACGTCTTCTCTAGACGAAAGTTTTATTCATTGGCCTTTGGTACTAGACCATTAACTTAATGTTTGTTGGATGGTTCTTAACTTTGAGATTTTTCGTCTCGAAAAACTTTAACTTTTATTACCTTACTAACCTTTTACTTGGTCAGTTACATAATTTTTTTCGTCTCCAAAGGCTTTACAATTTACTTTTCAACTAACGTTTTTCTTAGTTAGTTTGACTTTATCTTACTAGTCGTTGTACTTGACTAGTTCACTTTTTATTTCCATGGTCATCTTTCTTCGACTCATGGCTTCACAAGCCGTTTCACCTGGCTAGTTTCACTTTTATCCCCATGGTCGTCTTACTTCGCCCCATGGTTTCATAGGCCGTTTTACTTGGTCTATGCTTTTTCTTGTTGTTTCTCAACAAGTTAAACTTCTGGCTTTTCTTTATAAGGGATAGTTAATTATTTTACTTGGTTCTAGTAATAATAAAATTAACTAAAACCTTTTATTCATACTAAATTGATAAAAAAAAACATGACTGTCTAAAATCCTTTCTGCTAGAATAAAAATTTTAATCTCGACTAGAAAAACAAAATTTTACTAGACTAATCTGAATTAACTTAGATAAAATAACCCTCAGGACTTCTAATTGTCCATCAGTTCGTCCTCTCTGTTCCTTCACTTGGCCTCTAGATTCCACACCGTTCATGTTTGGCTGCTAACTCATCATACTTAGCTTGAATCTCTAGCTTCTCTGCATGCAATTGGCAGCTTGACTCCAGTTCACGTCGTTCTTGTTCATCTAGTTGCTTCTCGAGATTAAACACTCGCCTTTGCTCGTCCAGTACTTGCACGCTTAGTTTATTCCATTCCCTATTAGCTATCCTGATATACATTTCCCCGGTCCTGACTTTCTGAATACTCTTAGCCAGCTCCTTTTCCATGCGTTCCATATCTTCATTGCTTACCTTGAGGGCGTATTGCAAACCCTTTACTTTTGCCTTCTCTTTCTTTAACTCTTTAGTGATCAATTTGATGCGGTGATCCTTAGCTGCAATTGTCTCTTTGAGGGTCGCACTATATCTTACAGACTTAATCGGTTTTCGTGCCATGATCCTACACACATTAGACAAGGAACTTAATTAGTCTAACTCCAAAACACAATATATATATTTATTGAGTCCTTGGAGATAGCTAAATTGACTTTTAGAAATGTGAGTTAGCCTGTTCAACCTAGAACTAAGTAAACAAGGTTGGAAGAACAACTTACTTGTGTGGTTAGAGAATTATACTTGTGCCTTATTTTAAAGAAAATATATATATTGTGTTTTGGAGTTAGACTAATTAAGTTCCTTGTCTAATGTGTGTAGGATCATGGCACGAAGACCGATTAAGTCTGTAAGATATAATGCGACCCTCAAAGAGACAATTGCAGCTAAGGATCACCGCATCAAATTGATCACTAAAGAGTTAAAGAAAGAGAAGCCAAAAGTAAAGGGTTTGCAATACGCCCTCAAGGTAAGCAATGAAGATATGGAACGCATGGAAAAGGAGCTGGCTAAGAGTATTCAGAAAGTCAGGACTGGGGAAATGTATATCAGGATAGCTAATAGGGAATGGAATAAACTAAGCGTGCAAGTACTGGACGAGCAAAGGCGAGTGTTTAATCTCGAGAAGCAACTAGATGAACAAGAACGACGTGAACTGGAGTCAAGCTGCCGATTGCATGCAGAGAAGCTAGAGATTCAAGCTAAGTATGATGAGTTAGCAGCCAAATATGAACGGTGTGGAATCTAGAGGCCAAGTGAAGGAACAGAGAGGACGAACTGATGGACAATTAGAAGTCCTGAGGGTTATTTTATCTAAGTTAATTCAGATTAGTCTAGTAAAATTTTGTTTTTCTAGTTGAGATTAAAATTTTTATTCTAGCAGAAAAGATTTTAGACAGTCATGTTTTTTTTTATCAATTTAGTATGAATAAAAGGTTTTAGTTAATTTTATTATTACTAGAACCAGGTAAAAGAATTAACTATCCCTTATAAAGAAAAGCCAAAAGTTTAACTTGTTGAGAAACAACAAGAAAAAGCATAGACCAAGTAAAACGGCCTATGAAACCATGGGGCGAAGTAAGACGACCATGGGGATAAAAGTGAAACTAGCCAGGTAAAACGGCTTGTGAAGACATGAGTCGAAGAAAGATGACCATGGAAATAAAAAGTGAACTAGTCAAGTACAACGACTAGTAAGATAAAGTCAAACTAACTAAGAAAAACGTTAGTTGAAAAGTAAATTGTAAAGCCTTTGGAGACAAAAAAAAATTATGTAACTGACCGAGTAAAAGGTTAGTAAGGTAATAAAAGTTAAAGTTTTTCGAGACAAAAAATCTCAAAGTTAAGAACCATCCAACAAACATTAAGTTAATGGTCTAGTACCAAAGGCCAATGAATAAAACTCTCGTCCAGAGAAGACGTGAACCAAATCGTAGTCTAGTAAAATGACTAATGAGTGAAAGGGAAAACTAGCGAGTAAAAAGCTAGCCCAAAGTGTAGGAATTCAATATAATAGACACGCATGTAAATGTATTGTTGTACCATAATCATCGTACGTGTCAATGAGATGAATTCGTATAACTGAAACATGGCCATTCACAGATGTCGACGCGCACAAGATCAAGACAGAATGCCAACGACGGAAATGGTAGTAACAACAACAGCAGTGGGAAAGGGAATGGAGGAGGACAATTGGGCCCGAATATGGCCAAACTTCTTCAGACTTTGACACGTACTGGCCGGGATAGTCAAGCCAGAATGGATTGGCTCAAGCACCACCACCAGTACAGTTGCATGACCCGTTAGAGTTGTTCCAGAGAAGAAACCCTGACACGTTCTCTGGTACAGAAAAAGAAAAGCCAGAGGACTGGATTAAGAGCACAGAGAGAATTTTCGGGACATTAACTTGCACAGAGGAACAGAAGGTGGTATTTGCGACTTTCATGCTAAGGGGAAAGGCACGCCGTGGTGGGAGTGCGTAAAAATGAGCTGCCGTGGCTCGTGGTGATGCCAAGCAATGACTGGACCGCTTTCAAGAATGTGTTTAATGAGAAGTACTACCGCGCCGCGAGGAATGCCAAGGTAGCTGAATTCTTAACTCTAGTACAAGGAAACATGACGGTGGCGGAATATGGTGAGAAGTTCATCGACTGGAATTTGCTCCAAGGTTTTTCGATACCGAAGAGCGAAAGCGAGGAAATTCGGCAGATCGAGTGATCGGATCCGTGATGTAATTACTCCATTAGCTTTGACAACATACTGCAAAGATTGGATAGGGCCAAAATCGTGGAGAAGGAGTCGGACAATTATCGCAGCCGGCGTGAGGAAAAAGGGAAGACTGTGTCCAAGGGATCAGATGGAGACAAAGGGTCAAACGGTAATGGGGACAAGGACCATCACAACAACAAGAGAAAGACGATAGACGATAATCGTGATAAAGGCAGTCATGGGAACAAGCATGCCAACAACAACAACAACAATAAGAATTTCGGTGGCAACAGGAGGGAGTGGAACAAGGGCGGGGCCCGAGGTTTCACAAGTTACGATAAGTGCACTATCTGTGATGGAGCTCAAAAGACGGAGATCTGTTTCTACAAGGAGCGGAAATGCCACAACTGTGACAAGGTTGGACATCCAAAGTGGAAATGTCCTGAACCCAAGAAAGATGAACCAGCCTCGGGAGCCAGAGGAAATAACGGAGGAAATGGTGGAGGTCGTGGACGAGTGTTCACGATGACAAAGAAAAGCGGCAAATGTAAACAATGATCTTGTGGCAGGTACACTTCAGTTAAATTCCCGCAATGTTTATGTGTTAATAGATACTGGAGCTACACATTCAGTGGTTAGTAAATGCGTAGCTAAGAAGTTGAAATTGCAACACGAAGCCTTACAAGTATCTTTAGTGATAGATACACCTGCAAAAGAAGCTATACCTATCACCGCAGTTTATAAGAATTGCACCTTAAGAGTAGGAGGCACTGAATTGAAAATTGAAATTATTGAATTAGACATGTCAGAGTTCGATGTGATCTTAGGAATGGATTGGTTAGCCATGAACCGTGCTAACGTTAATTGTTACGAGAAGATAATGACCTTTGTAGGGAAAGACAGCGAAGAATGTAAATTCGTAGGTTCGAAACCAAGGAGCCAAGTAGGGTTGATAACTGCAATGAAGGCGCGAAAATGGTTAAGGAAAGGATGTGTGGGATTTCTAGCACATGAACGGAACTACCCTACCCATAATCTGGAGTTAGCTGCGGTAGTATTTGCATTAAAGATTTGGAGACACTACTTATATGGAGTGAAGTGCCAGATTTTTACCGACCATAAAAGCCTTAAGTACATCTTTACCCAGAAAGAGCTTAATATGAGACAAAGGAGGTGGCTAGAGTTACTAAAAGATTATGACTGTGAGATTTTGTATCATCCTGGGAAGGCTAATTAAGTGGCCGATGCGTTAAGTAGAAAGAACCACAGAATGTTAGCAACGTTGATCTCTAAGGGGGTAAGAGCATGGGAAGACATGAAGGATATGAGTCTAAGAGTGAGAGTTAGCGGGTATCTGGCTAAATTAACCCTACAACCTACGCTTTTGGGAAGGATAAAAGAAGCACAAGAGTTAGATGGGGAAAGAGAGGCCCTAGTCGGAAAAGGGCAAGGAAAAGATCTTCGCATAGGGGAAGATGGAATCTTGAGATACCAGGAAAGAATATGGGTGCCAAACAATGATGAGATTAAGAGAGAAATACTGAGGGAAGCTCACTGCTCAAAATTCTCCGTACATCCGGGAAGTACTAAAATGTATAGAGACTTGAGAGGATCGTTCTGGTGGAATAACATGAAGAATGATGTGGCAGAGTACGTGGCACGATGCTTGACCTGTCAGCAAGTGAAAAGTGTACATCAAAAATCGGCAGGCTTACTACAATCATTACCAATTCCGGAGTGGAAGTGGGAGAACATTGCTATGGACTTCGTGAGTGGGTTACCGAAAACACAAGGGAAGCAAGATGCTATATGGGTCATTGTAGATAGATTGACGAAGTCGGCACATTTTCTAGCAATCAAGAAGACGGATTCGTTAGAAAAGCTGGCCAAACTGTATATTGATGAGATAGTAAGGTTACATGGAATACCAGTCTCAATAGTGTCAGATAGAGATGCGCGATTTACCTCAAAGTTTTGGAATAGTCTACAAGGGGCACTTGGGACAGAACTGACGATGAGTACGGCGTTTCACCCACAAACAGATGGGTAGTCAGAAAGGACCATCCAGACATTGGAGGACATGTTGAGGGCTACATCGTTAGATTGGCCAGGCTCGTGGGATGAACACTTACCGTTAGTGGAGTTTGCGTACAACAACAGTTTTCACGCAAGCATTGGAATGGCTCCATACGAAGCATTATATGGAAGAAAATGTAGGTCGCCAGCTTGTTGGGACGAGGTTGGTGAGAGAAAGTTAAGTGGACCGGAATTAGTACAAGTCACTGCAGATAAAGTACAACAGATCCGCAAGTGGCTACAAACTGCACAAAGCAGACAGAAATCCTACGCAGACAACCGAAGGAGAGAATTGGAGTTTCAGTTGGGTGATCGAGTGTTCTTAAAGATCTCGCCAACAAAGGGAATCATGAGGTTCGGAATCAAAGGAAAGTTAAGTCCGCGACACGTGGGACCATTCGAAATTCTAGACAAGATTGGGGAAGTGGCTTATAGATTGGCTTTACCACCGGTTTTAGCTGGAGTACATGACGTGTTCCACGTCTCCATGCTAAGGAAGTATATTCACGATCCAAGTCACGTGATCGAGTACAAACAGTTAAGAGTCCGTGCTGATCTGACTTATGATGAAAGGCCGATCAGGATCGTCGACAGAAAAGACGAGAATGTGAGGAAACGGTTGGTTCCTTATGTGAAAGTACAGTGGAGCAACCATACGGAAAGAGAAGCAACATGGGAGCTCGAAAGCGAAATGCGGGAAATGTATCCCGATCTCTTCGAAAATTAAGGTACGTTTAGTTTGGAGGACCAAACTCTTTTAAGGGGGTAAGAATGTAAAGACCCGAAAATTTTGATTTTTTTTTAGTATTATTTTAATTAGAATAATAAATAAAATAATACTCCTTATTTAGTTGGACTTGGCTTTATTTGAGTGGACCAAATCACTTATTAATCAAGTGGGCTAAGTTATGGGCTAATGAGGTTAGAGGGTCCAAGGAGGTTAAAGCCTAGCTATAAATAATAAACCTCCTCATTATTTTTTTTCCATAATCCTTCATTAATCAAAGAAAAAGAAAAAAAAATTAAAACCCTAGGGAGAGGGGGGCGGCAGCCGAGCACTTGGAGGGGGGTGACAGCCGGATTTTGGTCTTCTTTGGCCAATATTTCTTCATCATAATCAAGGTAAGATGATACCCTAAACCCTAGTTTTTATTTCATTCAATTCGGAATTAAATTGAATTAGATATGAATTTTTGAAATTCTAAAACTATTTTAATTCTAGGTTTAGTCATTCTTGGATTTTTAATGGTTTAATCTTAGAGTTAATGAATAAATTAAGGGTTTGAATAATGGGAAATTGAAGGTTATAATGAAGTAATCATAACCCTAGTTCATCTTGATTTAGATTTAAATCTAACACAATTAAGATATGATTAAAAGTGTTTGATTAAAGAATATGTGAATTAAATGAGTTGTTTAATGTTTGAGAAATAAAAAGAAGAACAAAAACAAGGTTTTTGAATCACCTAGGGTTCGGCCGAATGGCCTAGATGGATTTGGGGTGTGTCTCTATTTAGGTGTTAGGCTTTTGGTCTATTTTGTATAAAAACAGTTAGTTTTCAAACGGAAAAAGGGACCAAACTGCAATGTTTACAAAGCTGAAGGGATTAAATTCTGATTTCCAGTTAAGTTATTCACTGAACTGTTAACTAAGGGACTGAACTGAAAAGTCCAAAGTTTCTTAGGGACTGTTCTGTAAATTTTAAAAGTTGAGGGACTATTTTGAAATTATTTAAAGGTTGAGGGACTGTTTTGCAATTTTTCAAAAGTTGAGGGACTGTTTTGCAATTTTTTTCAAAAGTTGAGGACTGTTTTGCAATTTTTCAAAAGTTAAGGGGCTATTTTGTAATTTTTTGAAAGTTGAGGGACTTTTTTGTAAATTTTATAAAGTTAAAGGACTTTGTTGAAATTAAGATACCTAAAGGAACCTTTTGAAATTAAGGAGAAGCCCAAAGACTTTAAAGGAGTTATATCAAAGGGAAAGAAGAAAAATAACACTTTAATATTAAAAAGAATATTAAAAGACTTAAGTTCCTAAAATAGTAGGGTTCGAAATTGAAAGCTTTCGAAGAAGGAAACTTTCCAAATAAAGAAGGTTACCTAAAAAGAGAAGAGGGACTGTAATTAGGAAGCTATCAAGGAATTAGACTTCCATTGAAATGAATGAACCTAAGTGTCCTCTTGAGGAAAGATCTATAAGAAGAAGTTTCTAAAATTAAGAAACTGCTAAATTAGGAAAGTTCCTAAAAATAGAAAGTTAGTTAACCAGTTAAGCTGAGTATAAGAGTAACTCATAGGTTAACTAAAGAAGGAAAGTTTAGGTACATAAGAAATAATAAGCGATTACTTGTGCCTAAGTTATGTTATTACGTGATTGTAGATTTCGCGTAAAGGCGTTGCTTAAGGACGGAAAGCAAAGCTAAGGTAAGGGATTACGTTCCTTTATTGTATTTGAATTCTTTTTCATTGGAAATCCTATACCTTCTTGATATAATTGAACTATCAAATGGCATGATAGTTATTTGTGAATAATCTGCGTATATTTAAACGTCACTTGAAAATATCTATATTTTGTGATAATGTTATTGTTCACAGAATATCTGAAGTTTGAATCTTGTCATATGCATACCTGTACCTCTGTATGCTTTCTCGTTCTAGCATGTTTGTGGAATCACTTACTTGCTTAGAATGGACATGCCCAGTTAGAAAAGGCATTGTCAGAACTTGTCTAAGGACTTGTTCTTATTAGGGATTGCATGAGTGATCACATGCCTTCTCTCAGGAATTGTCTGATTACAAGGGCAATTCTAGACCCCGAGCATATATGTGTGACAGTACCATATATGTTTCGACCCACACTAATGGCTTGATGAAGCTAGGTGTATTAATTGTACCTTTGGCATTGAGGTTATAATGTACGTTGGAATTGACAAAATTTGTATGAATCCCTTTGAATCGTAGTGCCATAATTCTTTGAAGAATATTTTAAATGGTGTCTTGACTGTATTGTACCGCAGTCTATTATAAAGTTAAATTAACCTATCCTTGTACTATATTATTGAAGTGTTCATTCTGGTCGTCTCTTCTTAGTATCCGAAGAGACATCGTATGAACTTACTGAGCATTCATTCGCTCACCCTTTCTCCCTTAAATTTTTCTTTCCAGGTTCTAAGTAGAAGGGAATTGGATTGGTCGCAAGAAGGGCGACGCTTGGAGAATAATTAGGATTATTGAACAATTAGTTATTTCATTTGGTTGTAAGTACATTAATGGCTAGTGTGATTTTACTAGCTGAGACAATAAGTATTTATTTTCGCTTCCGCATTTATTAAGTATTTATGATATTTAATGACATTTATGATGTAATAGGGTTTTGATCTCTATTTTCTTTTGTATTTGTTTCAATTTCGATCAGTTATGCGTTAGTAACTGTTCGTGCATCGCACGGGGTAATACTAATTCGTCTTAATAACAAGAAAGTTATTTTTTTTCCAAATCTAATTCTGTAACTTCTGATTTCTCAGTTAGTTAGAAGTTGAAGATGAAGATTACGAGAAAGTTATTTTTTTTTCCAAATCTAGATCCTTTAGATTTTTTTTTTCATTTCTGCCTAAAACTAAGTATAAGTAAACTCTTAATAAAATAAAATCCATAATAAAAAAAAAAATTAGCTCAAAATTTATCAATACAAGTTATTATTACAAGATTTATAAAAACTCATTAATTATTACATTATTTATTCAATATATGCACGAATATAATTAAAACTGTTTAAAAGTTAATGTTGCTAAATCTGGTAAAAACTTAAATCCTAAAAAATTTAAACACAAATCTCAAGAATAAATCTCAAAAAAATTATTAATTATTACATTATTTATTTAGGGTTAGGTTTCTTATACAATTTATACACCAATACATACGAAATTCAAACATGCACAGTTATAATTATAATTGTATAAAAGTTAATGTTGCTAAAATTGAAAATAACTTAAAGCAGAAAACTTTTAAATGGAGAAAGAAATTTACCGAAAATGATGCTCAAATTTAAATGACTTGAACGATTCTATTGATTAATAGAACGAACACCGATTCATCTTTTATCTCGAAAATCATGAATCGAACAAATCAATGTTGAAATTAAAGACGTAGAAAGATGCATCCCTCGATGAGACGATAGACTTTCCGAGATGAACAGAGAGAGTCGAAACATGGCATGACTTCGATTTAGAAAGATAGAAAGAGGCGAAGAATACATCGTTTTGTGAGATGAAGAGAGAGAGAGAGAGAGAGAGAGAGAGAGAGAGAGAGGCCGTTTTGTGATTTTAGGGATATGTTTATGTTTAGGGTTTTCTATTTATATGAGACTCTTTATGTCTGAATTAGGGTTACATTTATTCGGACTTGAATTTCTGAATGGGACTTACTAGCATTATAGGTCCAACTTATTAGCATTATGGGGCCAAATAAACAATGCTTAAAAATTTTGTCCACCAATGCCCCTAATTATACAATCTGCCTCAAATCTAATTTTATTGCAGTAACAAATTAAAAGTTAGTAAGAAATTACTATTAAAATAAAAATGTTTAAAAATAATCTCTATCGAAAATAATGTGCTTTACTTAGATTAAGGAAAATAAAAATATAATTATTCAAATTTCTAATAGTATGCCACATATACAAAAATACTTACGAAATTGGGTCAGCGGTCGTCGATGGGCCAATATATTAAAGCTAGACCAATTTAAATAGTATATGACTCATAAACAAATTCAAAACCAGTAATCACTAAATATTAAAAAATAACCAGTTTTGAAAATAATTTGTTTTACTCAAATTTATCAAAAATATAATCATGGTCATTTCTAATATTATGGTGGACATAGAAAAATGCTTTAAAAATTGGCCACCAATAGCACAAATGATAAATTTGGCCCATTTTAATAATATTGTCAAAATAAAAAAATACTTTAAAAATGGTACATGCGTGTCCCAACGTATCATCTGGCCCAATCATAATTTTAGTGTGAGACGAATAGGGAAAAACTATAGACGAAACAAGAAAGGTTGTTTACAAGGAATTTTTTCAAAATTTGTAATTGTAGTTGTTAATTTCAAAATGAATATATTTTTAAAAAAATCTTTATTTATTAAAGTTTATTGGTCGTGTGTTTAACGTATGGGTGTTATACTATTTATTACTAAATAAAGGATGAAGTGCATATAGATATAGGGCACTCAATTTTTTCCTCCAAAATTTTGAGACATCAAATGACTAATATGCCCTTAAATTAGTGATAGCCAATGACCTATTTACCCCTTTTTCAAGTCTGATACAAATAATGAACCTTTTTGAAATCATAATTTTTTTCATGCATCATTATTGCATTTACTGCTAAATGGGATAATGCTACAATTTGATTTAAGAAGCAATTAACCTTTGATAACTGTCATTATTTATGTCTTTTAAATTTTCTCTTTTCATAATATTCTTTTCCTTTTTCTCACTCAATTAATCCGAAAAGTATGAAACCAATACTCCCTATCTTCTTTTTTTATCACTGCTTTTTTTTTTCTTCAAATGATGTACTACTATTAGCTAAAATATCAATGTTGAAATACGAGCATCAAAAGTTTATATTGAATCCTTAAATAAGACAATAAAAAACAAAAATATAACCAATGAAATCAAAGTTAAAGTATTATTTTTCTGCCAAAAAATACACGCTCTAATTTAATTTTGATAACTATTTTTGACCAAAATATTGATATTAACACAACATTAATATCAATAGCAATTTTTAAAAGTTCATTTGAGTTATTTAGTTTCATTATATTCTAGATCAATGTTCAATTAAGTTAACACTAAAAATACACAAGATTTTGGGGGAAACTAATTTCTCCTTAAGTTATAGAAAGTCATGTTTTATAAACTGTTTCTAAATATTCACTAACTACTTGCAAGTAGAAAAAAAGTAGACTTTTTATAATTTATGGAGAAACTAGTTTCTCCCAAAACTTGCTCCTAAAAATAAAGTGAGTATATTTTTTTGGAACGGAGTAAATATAAGATTACAAAAAGTTGAAGACATTTTACTACAATGTCTTACTCGTTTCGTTTTAAAATAAATATAAAAAAAAATTGGGATGGAGAGAATTTTTTTTTCAAACCCACTATTTTCGCATTTAAATAGTTGTCAATAGCCAATGATTTGGTCTTCACTATTTACAATTTTTACAGAAACAAATTTTTAAAATTTACTCTCATTGAGACAACGATTTTGGGAAACATGCAAATGAACATGCTATTTTACAATTAAAAATACCTATAAATACGAAGAAAAAAAATATAAATTTTCTATTTTCACAGGCAAATAATCATGTTGTTCATTAATTTATCTGTTCACTCATTTATGTTGGTCTGTTTTTAAAAAAATCTGTTTTTAGTAATGGTCAATTGTATATTATTTTGTGTGAGATAAATAATCATGCTGGGTTGAAAATTTTACTATGTGACGAAAGGAAAAGAATGTGGATGAAATCACAAATGTTGTGTAGAAGGAAATTTTTTAAAGTTTGTAATTTTTATTACTAATGCCAACATATATTTTTGTTGTATACTTTTTATTTTAATTTTTTTCTAAATTAACCTTTATAGTTATATTAACTTTTCTAATTTAATTTCTGCTATTTATCAAAGTTTTTTGACCGTGTGTTTGACACACGGGTGTTACGCTAGTTTACAAAACGTAAGTTATGATTTTATATTAAAACTAATTTTTTTTTTGAATGGCCAAAAATTCGTATTTATAACTAATAAATGCAATTATTAGTTAAAAATAACTGATTTGTCAGTTGTTTAAACAAACAACAAGCACAAAATACTCTTTAAAAACTGATAAATGCATTTATCAGTTATAAACAATTGATAAATGTCATTAAAAAAATAAAAAATAAAAAATAAAAAAAAGAGTTTTTTGTAACATTCAAGGAGTTTTCTGTAACATCCAACTTGTATGGTTTTTTTTTGTAATATACTTCTTTCAAAATTAGTTTTTGGTAAATGCCTTTTAAAAATATTATTAACAATATTTTTTAATTTTTTATTAAAATAGTTAAATTGATATAAATTATGTGTTAAATTAAATAAATCAATTAAATTTTAGAACATGTTCTCTAAATGTGTATGCATAAGTTCTCTAATTATCTCTTTTTATAGGTGATGCCGCAGGAAATGTGCTTATCAATCTTTCTTCACGTGGCAGGACTATTCACCTGACTCCTTGACCTGAAATCAGAACTCACGACTAGTCGGATGTGTCTCCGGCTTAGACCCTCGGGCGTGAGAGTAAGTACGTATGTTTGGAGAGCAAATAATGTATTGAACAAGAGTATTCAGATAACAAAATTGCACTTACCTCAAAACCGTTGTAGTGGTAATGTATTTATAGTTGATGAGTGAGGTATATTTGGTGGGGCTATATGAGCTCCGTAATTTGAGGGACAGATATACGTCATGTGAACGTGTCCTGAACGACTCCTGATTTGTAGGGAACCAGTTATGGAAAGAATAGTTGCACGTGCGCCTGTAATCGTTAGGTCGACGCTCGCTTGGCAGGTCGAGGTCGACATTTGGGGTTGGGTCGACCTGACTGACGGGTAGAGTTGGATCGTATCCAAAGTAGAACTTGGATCATAAGGTCGGACTAAGTTAGGTCGGGACCTGGTAGGTCGGACAATGAACTTAAGTCGACTGCTCTATAAGATGGGCCTTGAGCCCTGTAATCATTGGGCCTAGCCCATTGAGAATGTGGTGGTAATAATTGGTTGAAGACTGGGCTTTACTCGCTTGTCCCAACTCGACACTTTTAGTATGTTCAGTGGCCCCCAACTTTCTGAGTTGACTTTTTCGACCACGAAGTTAAGGAATTTTTGGCGAAGCTTGTTATGACTCGCAGGTCGCTACTCGTGCTGGTGTTTAGTTGACCAAAGATGACGTGGCTCGATCCTGGACGTCCACGACGAACGGCCAGATCTGGAAGAGCGCCGTTTTTCCGTAATCATTACAGTTTTGATGTTTGAGAGACCGTCTTGGAAAACATTTCCGCATTCAATTAGGAAAATAAACCTTTTGAATTTTCCTTTTCCTTTTCAATTACTGAAAATATAAAAGCTCAAATCCTTCTCCTTTACGAACTTTTACCCTCTCCAACTTCTGGTGTAACCCTGGCGAAGGCAGCAAAAAGGCAATTGATTTAACCCGAGCTTTCGCCTCCGTCAGTAACCCCTTTTTGTTCGAACTAATTAAGGTATTCTTCTTCACTCTTAGTATTAGGGCTTAATTTCTGCACTTTCTTCAATTTCGCCATGGCTAGAACTTTTAGTTGTGAGCCCGGAGCTTGGTATGGCTACTGTAGTGTAAATCGAAGGGTTTACAAGCACTTGAATGGAGAGTGGAGAGAGATTACAATGGAGGAATGTACTTCAATTTTGACCCGGTGGGGATTGCGTTTTACTGAGTTAACCTTGCCTATAGGAGAGAATCTAGGTGCTTTAGAGTCAAACGACCCAAGAATTGTGTCTTTCAATCTTTTCCATGAACTTCTCGATCATATAGCTGTGTTCTATATCCAAGGCTCCAACAAACCCTCTTTTCTTAGGAACGGAATTGGATTTCTGGGGGAATCTAGGTTGCCCCTTAGTACGTCTGCTAGGTCCCTTGAAACTGCGTATAGAACTGAATCCCCTGTTTCCTCTTCTTATGCAGATATGACGACTCAAGGGGAAGCTAATGCCTCGACTTCCTCAAGTCCACGTATTGTTGATGCCTTTGGGCCTTCAGTTGTATCTGGGAGGAATGAAAGGGGCTACGTGCCTAAAAGACCACTCAGAGGGAAGCAAAACTTTCCTTCCCGGCTAGCCATGATTTATGACTTATGTGAGGTGGACAAGGAGGAGTTTGATGTCACCATTTACAGCAAGAAGGACTTTCTGAACCAGTTTGGTGGCACCTATGAGGAGGATTCTACTAGGGTCGCTTTCTACTATGGCCAATTCGAGGCCGACCTGAGATTGCCCTTGGACCCATTCATAAATGAGTTTCTGGAGTACGCGGATGCCCTGCCTCTCCAGTTGGGAGCCAATACTTGTAGGGTTTTAGTTTGTTTTGCCATGGTTTGTCGCTTCTTGGGGTATGAACCTTGCATGAGGGTTTTTAGGGAGTTTTTTAGTGTCAAGTTTGATAAGGATGATGGGATAAGCACTCCCTCTAAGCCAAAATCCCCCAAGTTGTTCATCAATCTCCCTGGTAAGGCCAGTGGTTGGAACTCTCATGTAGTGTTTGTGGAGAGTAGGTTAGGTTGGGAGTTTCCTTTACCCAATGAAGACTCCAAAGTATTGAGAGAGGAGGATCAATGAGAGCCCTACTGGCATGCAGATTTATATAAGAAACTGGTCGAGCTGGCTGCCAAGGGACCCATCAGTTGGGAAGTTTTAGGAACCACTAAATACAACTACATTCAGGCTGGAATGATGCTTGGGGATGGGGATGTGGTGCCTCTGGTCCCCATAGTGAGGTGCACTATTGTAAGTACCCCAATCTGGATCACCCTCTGCCGAGCACACAGGAAACACCGCAGACTCACAAACACAGTCTCGAAGACCTATGGCACTCGGAACCCTCTCAAAACCCCCAACCAAACCAAGGGAGGGGCCTTTCTGGGATAAAAAGGGACAAAAGGACCTTTTGGGAATTTTCAGGAAATTGGAAAAGCATAAGTGGTCCGTACGGACCTCTTTGCTTTAATAATTACTGAATCTCCTTAAAGTCCACAATATTCCCTCAAATCCCGGAGAAAATGATTACCCTCATGCATGGTTGGTCCGTACGAACCTCTTTGCATGCTGAGGTGGTCCGTACGGACCTCTTTGCACAGGGGACATCATAATTCCAGAATATTCACCATCATCACATATTCCCTCAAATCGAGGAAAACCAAAATTCTGGATAACCTGGGAGGTCCGTACGGACCTCTTTGCAAATTTCTCCTACTATAAATAGAGGGCTCCCCTCCCTCATTTTACACACCTCCCTCTTCTCTCTTCCTCCCTTAGCCTTCAGTGCTCCTCTAAGACCCTTCGGGCAATCCCGCCCCTTTCGGATCCTTCCGAGGCCTTCTGAGCTCCCTCGTGGTGCTCCGAAGCCTCCCCGAGCGCTCCCGCGACGCTCCCGCGCTGCCCCGAGGCACTCTCGAGGTACTCTGAGGCCCCTCGTGGTACTCCGAGGCCTTGCCTGGTCTTTCCCGAGGCGTCCTGGCTCTTTCCGAGTCAAACCGGCGATCCCAAACCACGCCGAAACTCGCCCGAGTGACTCCGCCACCCCAACGCACGCCGAACCTCTCGCCCGAGTGATCCCCGCCATCCCAACGCACGCCGAAACTCGCCCGAACGCAGCCTACAATCTCAACTCACGCCGAAACTCTGTCCGCAGACAACCGGCCCCTCCCGAAGCAATCCCGGTCCGTGCCGGAACATCATTCCATCCTCAAACACTATTCCCCAGCGGAAGACAGACACGAACCAACATTGGTAAGGCTTCCTTCCATTACTATTTCAATACATTTCAATACGTAGTGTACAATGTAGACATCCGACACAGCATGCATTTTTAAAAGCACACACACACACACAACATTTAAAGAATATTAGGGGTATCCGAAAGACTCGTTTTTACGAGGCGACTCGGGTGAGCTCTAAGATTCTAATATTCTCTTCCCGAGGAGTCATCTGACCTCCGAACTCAAAATCTCATCACACAAAAACAGTTTATTATTATTTTTAAACTGATGCCCTTTTTCAATGTTTTGGGCTTAATAATAAAAACGGCGTGGCGACTCTACAAAGCAAAACACGGCGAGACACCTCCAACTAAAACGCTGAAAGCGGAATAAAGCCAGATGCCGGGGCGCGAACGCGCTGCCTCTCGGATCCGGGCGAACATTCCCGAAAAGCGACGAATGCGAGATGCACGGGGCCTCCGCGCGCGAGCCGGATCCCGGGTAATTTCAGTTGGCGACTCCGCTGGGGACTTTTTGTTTTAAAATCTTTTTAAACAAAACAAAAGATTTTTAAAACGATGATGAGGGTCAAACTTTCATTTTACCCCTTTCTTTAACTATTGTGTGTGTGTGTGCACGTGCTTTACTTTTATTTTTACAAAAAAAAAAATAAAAATACAAAAAAATGCATCCATATACATCTGTGCATACATTTAAAATTCTTCAAAAAAAAAAAAACTTCGTTTTACTCGTAAAAGAATTTTAGAGACCGCACACTACTCGCACCGTCGCCTCGGTTACACCGCACACTACGCACACCGGCCTCGCCTGCTACACCGCACGCTACGCGCACTGCTGCCTCGGATACACTGCACACTACAACCCTTAACCCGGAGTGGTCTCAGTTGCAGTCCGTTTGGTCTTCCTAGGCCTCTCGGATGCGCACGGGATCATTCCAAACATCCCATCCTAGCCAAGCGTCAACCCCGCACGTTTGAGTCTTGAGTCACACTGGTCCCGACTCGGTTGGTTTTTACCCTCCAGGTGTCATACAGCCTGGATACATATACCATGCCGGCCATTTTTCGAGTCAAGGCTCGGAACTCAAGATCCCTCGCGCAAGCAAAGCGATGAAAGGTCATGCTAAAATCTTGACCCGATCTTGATTTCCGAAGCTACACCTGCACGATGTTCCGTCCCGATATACATCCATGCTCACATGACACCATGTCATCACGCCTTTGATACGTCGCCCATGACAATATGACCCACCTAACGCCTAACGTCACGCATCCCTTGCGCAAGCAAGGTAAAGAGAGGTCATGCCGAACTCTTGACCCGATCTTGACTCGGTGGTCGGCTCGGTTCACTATTCACATGGCTAACGCATCAAAACGAACATGACAGGCTCGGTCCTTAGGTTCGATTTTTCTTTTAGGCCGGTGGAAACCGCTTGCCCTATAGGACCCTCGCCCGGGCCGTCCACCCCGGGATGTCGAAATATGTGTGCAAAACGAGGGGCTTATAGCCGCACGTATGGTCTCCACTGACCCAGGATCTAGCATAGTTGCGAAAAAGAAGAGCAATCTTTTCCAACCTACCTAGGACTCTGAGAAAACATATTTTAAGTAAATTAAAACAAAAAAAAAATATATATATATATAAAAGAAACGGAAACCGCATGCCACGTGAGCTTTCCCCCTTTTATCCCGTGAGGCCATTCCCGTGTCTAAACCTTGCCCGTCACCCTCCAAATAACCGAGAGTGGTTGAGAATACCCGGAGCCGCCTTTTCGCATCGAGGTCACAAGGTCCGATAGCCCTTCCAGCTCAACGGTCCGCACCGTCCGCTACTCTCCCATGACGAGGATCAACAGATAACAAAGTGAGGGAAACGGAACCCCGCCACTAAGGAACCTCCAGACAATGGAGGAGGTGCTGCGAGCCTTCGAAACCATCAAGAAGCGCCAAGAAGAACAAAGCAAGCCCGGATCGTAGACACCTTGCGTCTTCGAGGAACAGCCAGCTTCCCAACCCGATGGAACCTTTGTTCTCATAGAGGACGAAGACATACCGCCCCCGGTTTCTCAAAGCTATCAAGAAGTTCCGCCTCCGCCAAGCTACGAGATCCCAAAGAACGCAGCGCCTCTCGCTCAAAGCTCCTCAGCGTCGGGCCAAGGCTCCGACATGCCCGCCAAGACGCCAGCTTCCCGCCCGCACATCAAGCTCGCATCAACAAAGACACATACGTGCTCGCTCCGCTGTATCCCAATGCATCTCGGTATCCCCGAGATTCAATCCTTTGCCTCTATACGAGCCTCACACCACAATCGAAGTCCCAATGCTTACTGTGGACGGGCATCCCGAGCGGATATCCCGACATTTCAAGCTTGCCACTGCTAGTCCGCCACTTGGGGCTAACGAATCATTTCCCCAATTCCCAAACACAACCCTTAGCGGACCCGGCAATCACGCCCTCAACTTCAACACCCTGGGTATGGGTTGGTATACACTCAACTACCTCCCCAAGACTCCCGAATGGCGATCCCATCGCCCAATCCACCTCCATCTTCGGCTTCCGTCCCCGAAAATGGTAACCCACCTCGCATACCGATCCCCACATGGCTTGGCCGATCGAACAAATGAAGGACATGCAAGGCAAGCTAGCTAATTCTCAAGGACTCCCTCCCGCCTACCGATCCAAGCAAAGTGGTCCCGCTCCCTCCGAAATTCGGGATGCCGGAAATGGAAAAGTTTGACGGACGTAATGCCCAAAACCCACATCGACACCTATGTCCCGGGTATGAGAGCCAAAGGGGCAACCCTCAACATATGGCGGATCACTTTCAGCATTCTCTCAAATCCACAAAGACTAAGGTGGTTCCTCAACGTGAAGGCGTAAAACCGCTCCACGTGGGATCAAATCGCGAAATCTTCCTAGAGAAGTACCGCGCCAACCTTGAATGGGAGACAAACCGCCATGACTCCGCAAGCCACCGAACAAAAGGATGACGAACCAAAGGGGCGAGTTCTACAAAAGATGGAATTGGAAGCTAAGCGAGATAATGGATCCACTTTCCAAAGAAGAGCAGATGGACATCTTCCATTCCCGCCTCAAGCCATCTTTGAGGACCTTGATCAGCCACCATTTCTATCCGGATCTCCGTGCCATGGTCAACGCCGGACAAAGTTTGAGAAGACTCGAGTCTTCAAAAGACAACAAAGAACCCCGCCTCGTCTTACCGCTATCGGACAAACTCTCGGCAACTTCAACTCCCGCCCGAACAAAGGAAAAGAAGCAAATGAACAAGACACTACATTCGTAACGGAGCTCAAGTAAACCGCGATCAAGCAGCCCCCAAAGAATAACAATCCCCTCGCTTCCCACAATTCCAAAGATTTAGACAACCTCGAAATGCCCTCGGGTCAAGTATTTGAAGCTTTGGTGAAACGAAATCTTCTCAAGCCTCTCGAGAATTTCCAATCGAAGACTCCCAAACCCAACATGGATATGAGCAAGCACTGCGCCTTCCACAACTACCCCGGCCACACCACCGATAATTGCTTCGTGCTCAAGCAGGTGGTCCAGGGCTCATTGAGGAGGGAAAGTTGGAACGCCCTCGTTGTCCAATTACCATCGGAAATCCATTCCCCCAGAACGACAGGGTAAACTCAATAGCCTTTGACGAAACTCCAAGCGAGAGCAGACCCCCGCAATTCTCGAAACCGTCGCATGCCAGTCCCGCTATGATCGGGAGCGTGAAACCGTAGTCAAAAGGTCTCGTGACCGGGAATTCGTACAAGAACGCCCAAGGGCAACCGTCTCCCTACGATCCGTGCCCCGACCAAGGCATACAAATGGATGGATCGAACGCTCCCTGCAGGAGACCGAGTCAAACGGTAGCACGGGAAGCGGCTTAGTCTTCGCGTACGATGACTTGCCGACATGTGAGAATCGGCACAATGAAGCCCTCCTCATCCTCATAAAAATAGAGATGTTCTTCCTCCCGAACGTCTTGATTGATAACGGCTCTAGCCAACATCATCGCTGAGCACACTAAAACGACTCCATATCGACCGCTCCTCGATAAGGCCTTCACCTCGGTAATCCGAGCCTACGATTCCACCGCACGACCAATCGTAGGAGTCATCAATCTGAGGATCCAATTCGATGCACAACCGGAGTCGGTAGAGTTCCAAGTCGTGGAAATCAAACCAACCTTCTCTCGCCTTGCCGGGACGACCTTGGATACATCGATGAAAGCGGTATCATCTACTCTTCACCAATGCGTGAAATTCATCAATGCCAATGGAGTGATCGAAGTGATCCGCGGAAGCAAGCAATGGCAAGTGCTTGGCCGCAAGCTACGACCAAGAAGGTCCCGACATGACCGAATACTCTTCTCCGATGAGTCTCCTACCCCGTCCCGCTACGAAGTGGATCCTTACATCCACGCTCTAAGCCGCGACGAGCCGGAAATCGAAGAGCCTCATGGGTCGATGACAACTCGATATATGCGATCGTGAAGAATGCTTAAGAGAGGATCAAGAGATGGATGCCCGATGGAGATTGATCGAGGAGTAGACCCTTACTTCGCCGAAAACCCTCTTGCAAACCGGCTCATCACCGATCCCCGCATACAAGACAACCCTCTAGCCGACACTCTCGGATCTTACGGGACAGCCATCACAAAGATAGTTCAATTCAACATTCCGGTTGTCCGACCTAGATGAACAGTGGCGCAACCTCCTCCAAGGCCTAATCGTGGAAGGAGATATAGCATGCCCTCGAATCGAGACATTGTAAATGTCGTCCAAGCAAAGATCCTGCATAAAGAGGCAGCATTCTATGAAAGTGATCAACATCAAGCAAGAATCAACTCCGACCGCCGAATGCTTCGCCCTCTTAGAAGTAGCCCTCGCCGACTTCTATCATCAAAGACCTCCAAGGACTCGGTGGCAACACTAATGGAGGGACATCATCGTGGGAGCAACCAAAACCTCCGCGATCCGGTTTGAAATCGAACCGCATGCAAGCTATTTTCCGGACTCATGCCAAGGGAAGATTGGCCACCGAACCAAAGACCACTCTCTCTAGAGCTACGGCCCATCCGAGAGTAATGAAGCTCGGTCCAATCCTCGTCGCCTATAGTCTAGCTTCGAGTCTTGTTGTCTCGTGAATTCACATCTTTTGAGTCTTTTGACGGCTTTACGCCCAACGATTGTGAGTCTTTGATCAACAATGTACAGCCTTCACGCTTTCAATAAAAGGTCCGACCTTTCTAAAAATCATTTCATTGCATCTTTAACAAATGATGATGTTAACTAATCAAAACAAGCTTAATAACAATTCATCTATACAAAAGGCAAACACATTAATTGAATAAATGCATCAAGCAAACATTTAAGCATGTTGTCAAACGAGAGAAAACCGGGCCCAAGCCGCCGAGGAGGTTTTAATCACAACGATTTGCAAGATTGCCGAAGAGCCAAAGAGACGCAAGTCCGACGCCATTTCCAAAGACATGCACTGATCTTCCAATACCTCGAACGGGAAACCACCTTCATGAACAAGGAAGGCCCACACACGTAAGGGGTCAAAACCAAGAGCATCATGGCCCTAAACGCCTCGCCTCTCACTTCGTCATCCCTCGGGGACATGCTATACAAGAAACGCTACCATGGACCACTCCTACGCCGCATCAACCAGAAGAGGCAAACAAGTTCATGAACGAAGTCCACAATGGGGCTTGCGGTCCCCACATGAACGCCAGAGCCCCGATGCAAATCATTCTCGTGGATGGGCTACTACCGGATCTCCATGGAGGCAGATTGCATCCACTTTGTCCGAAGCCGCGACAAGTGTCAACGGTTCTCCAACCTCAATCATCTACCTCCCCACGATCTCTACCGCATGACTACACCCCGGCCATTTGCCACTGGGGAATTGACGTCATCGGGAAAATCGCTCCGCTGTGCAAAGAACGGTGCCACGAGTTCATCTTAGTAGCCATCGACTACTTCACCAAATGGGTCGAAGCCAAGTCCTACAAGGTACTCACCTCCAAGAAGGTCGCGCATTTCCTCAAGGAAAACATCATCTCGCCGATACGGCATCCCAAATGAGGTCATATCGACAATGGTTCACACTTCGAGGGGAATTCGACTGCATCGCCGGCCGAATTCAAGATCACACGCCACAAATCTTCTCCCTACCGGCCACAAACAAACGGCGCCGTGGAAGCAAAGAAACAAAACCCTCGAACGGATCATCCGAAAAATGACCACCCGAGGACGAGATTGGCCCGAGAAGCCGCACCTTGCACTTTGGGGCTACCGCACATCGGGCCGAATACCCACGGGAGAAACCCCATTCGCCCGACATACGGGATGGAAGCAAATTCCTTCCCATTCGAATCCGGAAATTCCCTCACTCCGAGTGCCGCTGGAAAATGACGTCAACGAAGTTGAATGGCTCCAAGCCGACATGACGAATTGGCTCGCTAGACGAGCGACGACTAAAGGCCATGGAACACGTCCGAGCCTATCAAAGCAGGATGGCTAGAGCTTTCGACAAGAAAGTCAAGTCCCGAGACATCAGGGAAGGCGACCTTGTACTCAAAGAAAAGCCTCCCACTCGAACCAACCCACTGGGAAAATGGGAACCAACATGGATCGGCCCTTTCGTGGTTCAAAAGATCTTCTCCGGAGGTGCCATGAAGCCGGCGTACCTAGACGGCAATCCCTTCATGAATCCAGTCACCGGAAGCAAACTCCGCAGATACTTCGCCTAAAGAAGAACAAATGTGCATCTCTTGGCACTCCATGTAGTGTCGAACTACGCAGACCTGAGCCCTCTAGTCCGGGGGAACGTAGGCAACCTTAATTGGTCCGGTCTAAAAATACACAAAAAAGTCAAAAGTTTGAATGTCAATCAAGACCTCCATCAAGCTACGCACTTTTCAAGAGCACGCCCCAACGTCACCTTGACCAAGTCAAACGACGGCGGCAACATCAAAAGACATCCGAGGGTCACTCAGCATCAAACGATGGCGGCTCATGTGCGCTTCCCGAAGCCGGGGCTTGTCTTTGCCTTCACGCGCTTCGAAAAAAAAAAAAAAGAGAGCTCGAGCAAGGGCTCGCAAAAAAAAAAGAGCTCGAGCAAGAGCTCACAAAAAAAATAAAAAAAAATAAAAGAAGCTCAAGCAGAAGCTACAAAAAAAGGGAGGTCAAGAGCCCGACGCCAACAAAGAGCAAGGAAGCTACGGATTTGACCGTCAAAAACAACTTGTCAGGGGATCATTCAACCTCTTAGCCAAGCACAAAGCCAAAGCAAAGGGGATTGCCGACATGGCCCAGAGTGCTTCAGTCCGCAAATGCAACAGAAAGTTCAAAGATGGACGCCGACAAGGTGCACAAAAGAAACAAAGGCAAACAAGAGATCTTGCGTCTTGACAAATCTTTAAAAGTAAATCACAAATCACTAACGGTTACAACATTTCTTGATGAGTTCAAGCACGGTCTACTCTCAAGTTCACAACATGCTAAAAGACAACTTAATACATTTAACAAATAATGTGTTTACAATGCAATGAATGGATACCTAGGAGGTCATTCCGCGCCATCTGCGCTTGTCCCCTTGCCATTCTTCCCTTTCTTCCCTCGTCCCCGGCGAGTCTTCTTTCACTCAACGCGAACCAACTCTGCGTCTCTCAGTCCGAGATCAGGGGTCCTTCCCGTAGAGTCAAACAATCCAGCAGCTCTCGTGGCTTCATTCGCCCGTGCTTCGGCTCGGATCTCCTCCCCGCGAGTCCGTAAAAGAGGACCTCTCCCCGTCGCCGGTCAACTCTAGTCTCGTAGTCAAACAAAGTGTCTCCCGTCACATCCCGAGGGTCGACTGTGCTTCGGCACTCCTAAGGCAATAGCTACTACGGCAACCGAGTCCTGTAATCGCTACACGCCCGCTTTCCAAAGCCACTTGGGATCGCCCAACACGCCGCTCATACTGTGCCGTGTACCGAGTCGTCAATACCACACTCTCCCGACGTCTAAGGAGCACCACAGAGGGAAAGTGGAATACTTCCATACCCTCGTAAAATACAAGAAAGCACCTGGAGCCGCCATACAAAGAGGAGCTATCTCCGTAGTAGCAAGGTCATCCCACCCAACAAAGGCTCCTCGCTTCATCCTAAACCGCCGGAAACAAGCGACGGAATATAGAAGGAGTGACCAAGACAAACCCGGAACTCGACAACATAGGACCCTTCCCCGAAAGGCCCTCCTAGTCTCAATCCTCCAAATGGGAACCCACCAACGGATCTCGATGCGTACTCAAGTCGTGCCATCCATCTCTCCCAGCGGATCGATCCATATCCAACACAAGAGGTCGGCGAGCAAATGACCACGGGCTAAACGACGTTCTGAGTCTCGGGCATGGCTCCGAAGTTTCTCTCGCAGCCACAAGGTGAGCAAAGCGGGGCTTCCCCTCTCATGAACCGATCCCTCAGCCGCGCACGGTCAATACCATGAAGAGTCTCCCCAAAGACCAACGGGACAATATCCTCTCCACTCTGCAAAGGCCCAACCACATCTAGCAAAGCACCATCGCAAATGCCAAGGGAGCCGACCAGAAAAGCGTCGCCATCACGCACAAGGCAAATGCGTCCCAAGAGACATCACTCTCATCATCAACCATAAACCGCTCCGGCAGCTCAGAAATGTCAATATGACCCGAATCAAGGATCATGCCCTGCACTTCTACCAACGAAGTACGAAGAAAGCCAGCAAGCTTCACGCTCACAAAGAAGACCACCAATCAAAGGAAGCGAGATGGCCTCCACCTCCGGTCCTCCAATCAAAGCCCGAAAATCCTCAAAGGTGGGCACCATTTCATTATAGGAGAAACAATACACATGCCTCCTAACATCCCAGAACTTCGCGGCAGCCCGCAATAACTCCCAATCAGGAACCAACTCCTTAAAAGACCAAATCGAGCAAAGACGAAACCTTACCTCGAAAACCCGTCTCTGATGCCTCATACGGCGCCGCATCCACATTTTCAGCTGCTCAAGGAAGTGTGCTTGCCTCTCCTGCGAAAGCCTCGGCAAAATTCTAGGGACGTACGAAGAATCCATGGCAAAAATGGAGGTTCCTAGAGAAAATGGGGAAGAAAGCTCCAAAATGGCTGCAAATGGGGAAACGGGGAAGGACCAGACACTGGAAAGCATTTATTTCCTTCCCAAAAGCAAGGCTGGTCCGTACAGACCTCTTTGCATGCTAGGTATGTCCGTACGGACTTCCTTGCAACCATGACCCATTTCCCCAGCAAACAATACAATAACCACTGTTCTCAGCAGGACCTTGCTCCAAACTGCCCAAACACTGGCCAAAGCCATTCCCGGCAAACATACACTACCCACAAACGCACTCTCAGCTCACGTGGCATGCACAAAATAAAAAAAATAATAGCAACAATTTCTAGGACAATTCCCGGGAATCACAAAAATGACATTACATCCTAAAATAAAATGCTTTTGCCATGTAAATACAAGTGTTTTATTACAGGTACCCATAAATGTCTGTTGCTAAACAAAAAAAAGGAAGATATGGAAAGAGGGAAAGCAAAAGAACCCTAGTCCGACTCTTCAGCATCATCATCCTCACCAAGGTCCTCAAGAGAGAAGTCGGGCATCCCGGTGAACTCGCCCGTCACATCCTCGTCATCAGAGTACCAAGCCCCCTCCGGAGGCTGGTACTCAAAGTAATCAGAAGGATCAAATCCGACGAAAGGATCGAAGAAAGAAGGCTCTGACGAACCCTCACCCTGTGCATCCTGCTAAGGAAAGAACTGGTAAAGGGTCTGCGGCCTCTGCGCTCCCGAAGACGTCCCGGCATCCATGCTATGCCGCCCCCGCGAAGGTCCCTCCTGTTGTGGCTCCGGCTCGGCTCTCGGTGGAGGAACATCTACAGAATGCCTTGAGGGCATCGGCGTGTACGCCGGCACACGTCGCGAAGATCGGCAAGACATCTCTGACGCCATTTTCTTCACGAAAGACCGCATCGCCACATAGCGGCGGGTCAGCATGTCAAAAGCCCTCCCCGGGACCTGCACAAGCAAGCAGCCAAAGAAACGCTCAGCAATACAGTCATACTCAACAACAAAAAGAGAAAAATACAAGAAAAGATGCCAAGATGGAAAAGAGTAAGCACACTCACTGGTCTATCAGGATCGACGCGGTAGGCGGCGGAGCTCGCTCGGGGGCAGGTACGAGACACCCTCCTCCTCGAGGAATCCCCACGAACATACGTAAAGTCCGGCCTGTGCACCGGAACCTCACAGGGGACCCTGCAGACCAGCCTCCCTCTCCCTCGCCAACACCTGTGGCGTCCTCAACTTCCTCCTCACGAAGGCTCCATACTCCTCTCTATACAACACAAACTCATCGGCACTCACGCCGCCCAGATACCTCTCAAAATCTAACACATCCATATCCCGGGAATCCAACATCCCAAAAGGAGGGTCCCTCGGAGCCAAGGGAAGCATACCCGGCCATCTTTGCCGAAGACCCGCTCTCCCAAATACATGACGTCGCAAGTCGGGCCCCACATCTTCCGCCGCACCATCACTCGGGGAGCCCTCGAAATCATCGTCCTCATATCGAGCCCAAGGATACAGAACAAACCTCGCCGGGCTATCTCTCTCCAAATTCTCCTGCACCTCCCCGTAGGAAATCGTGAGCTTACCCCTGCTGGTCCTCCTCCTCCTCGCCGGGCGGGCCCAGCCTAACATAGCGGGATACGCCGCTATGGCCCCAGGATCTCTATCCCACGGGAAGCACTGAAAAATCTCATAGAACCACACCTGTGACAAAAGCAAAAAAGGCTCAGTGCAAAAGAAAAAGGAGAAACGACAAGTTGCTAAATCAAAAACAGCAATGAACTCATACCTCCAAAGCAAAGTCAAAACAGGCCAAAGAACTGGCCACACCCCGGCTAAACCGGTCCAAAGAGAAGTAAAGCTCGGCCAGGCCCGCCTCGCCCCAAGAGATATCACAAACTCTCTCCAAATCAATCAAGCTCTCCAGCAGAGCAAAAGGAGCCGTAGTCGAGTGGTTCGAGAATAAAGACTCGGAAAGCGCAAACCACAGGAAGGAGCGCGCCAGCTGCTCCGCCGTCACCTGGCCGGTACCCCGAACATAGGCCCCAATACTGGCCGTGATCCTCATCTCAACATCACTATACAACATGCCAAGACCCCTGCGAGGAACAGGCGCAAAGCCCAGCAGCTCCGTCAGCACATCCTCATCAATCATATCTCGCCACCGCACTGGCCCTCCTTTGAAGGAAAGCCCGGTGATAGCAGCAAAGTCTGTGGGCGTCACTGTTACCTCTCCCCAGCTCAGATGGAAGGTGTGGGTGGTATCCCACCAGTACTCAGAAAGGCCAAGGAAGACGCTCTTGTTCTTCCTCGTGTCAGAAACCCCGGCCAAGTTCTCCACGAACACGCCCAGGCCAGAAGCGTAGACCAGCCTCCTGGGACTCGGCCTACCATCCACAGAAATGTCCGGCATCCGCTGCCACAACTCAACAACAGCCTCGAGCGATCCCCGAGTCTTCATCTTCTTGGCCTTCCCAGCCAGAGCCCCTCATCTGCGGTGTAAACACAAAGAAAGGTACGTCAGTCACAGTACTTAATGCAAAATACCAAAAGAAAATCAAAGCACAAAAGACCGTTCCAACACGACAAAGCACATATATCCCGTCACGAAACACGGCACATATTGCACATAATTTTTACATGCAACTCAAAACATGACATGCATTATACATAATTTTTCCATGCAGTCCGTCACAAAACACGGCACACACTGTACAAATTTTCTCAACAGAGGGATCAAGCACTACACGACACATTTTCAAAATAACCCGTCACAAAACACGACACATATTGCACATACTTTCCCCACAAAGTCCGTCACCAAAAATACGGCACACACTGCATAACACATTTTCAAAAGAAAAATCCGTCCCTACACGACACATACTTTCAGACAAAACCCGTCACGAAACACGGCACATGTCACATTTTTTCTACAATATTTGTTCCTACATGACAATTTTTCCCACATTGTACATACATAAATAGCATAAGGTACAAAGCACCAAAACATGCATTTTCATAGAGATGCACTTTATTTTCACAAATAAAAGCTAATCTACACATTTTTGCATAAAATGCACATATTCACAATATTTACATGCTAATTTTCAACAATTCGTCAAGAATTTCACAAAAGGCATGGCAAATAACAAAAGCCCCAAAATGCGAAAAACTAAAACCTAGTTCTAGCATTCAAAAAATTCGAGCAGGGAATCAAAACGGAACGGATTTCTTACCTCCCCGACGTTCCTAGAGCGACGATTGTGCACCTCCGGATTCGGATACAATACATCCGGGTTCTTCGAAGATGGAACAAAGGAGATCCAATTTCTTTGGAGCTCCATCCGTTGCTCGATCACTTCTTGACTGCGTTGTCGACGACCTCTCCGAGATCCTTCCGCCATTTGCGAACAATTCAAGCTAAAGATGGAGGATTTTGGTTAACAATGGAGGTTTTCTCTCCCTCTCTCTCTGGTTCACGCACGGAAGAAGAAGGAATGGGGAAAGGCTAGGCATTTAATCCCAGTCAAAATCTGGGAACTGTAAAAAACCAACTTGGTCCGTACGGACCTCTTTGCATCCCAGGTTGGTCCGTACGAACCTTCTTGCAAGGGAGGGCCAAATTACTTTCCTGCCCTTATAATCTTTTCCCCTGGCTGTCCTAAGGCCTATTTCAGCAAATTCAGTGCAGTATGGTCCTTAACCCATCAATTCAACAACCGGCCGTCAATGTAAGCCCGGACTTCGCCTACTCAACGGCAATTCAACAACCGGCCGTCAATGTAAGCCCGGACCTCGCCCACTCAACGGCAATTCAACAACCGGCCGTCAATGTAAGCCCGGACTTCGCCTACTCAACGGCAATTCAACAATCGGCCGTCAATGTAAGCCCGGACTTCCCCTACTCAACGGCAATTCAACAACCGGCCGTCAATGTAAGCACGGACCTCGCCCACTCAACGGCAATTCAACAACCGGCCGTCAATGTAAGCCCGGACTTCGCCTACTCAACGGCAATTCAACAACCGGCCGTCAATGTAAGCCCGGACTTCGCCTACTCAACGGCAATTCAACAACCGGCCGTCAATGTAAGCCCGGACTTCGCCTACGCAACGGCAATTCAACAACCGGCCGTCAATGTAAGCCCGGACCTCGCCTACTCAACGGCAATTCAACAACCGGCCGTCAATATAAGCCCGGACTTTGCCCACTCAACGGCAATTCAACCACCGGCCGTCAATGTAAGCCCGGACTTCGCCCACTCAACGGCAATTCAACCACCGGCCATCAATGTAAGCCCGGACTTCGCCCACTCAACGGCAATTCAACCACCGGCCGTCAGTGTAAGCCCGGACTTCGCCTACTCAACGGCAATTCAACAATCGGCCGTCAATGTAAGCCCGGACTTCGCCCACTCAACGGCAATTCAACCACCGGCCGTCAGTGTAAGCCCGGATTTCGCCCACTCCAACGGCAACTCAAGCACCGGCCATCAAAGTAAGCCCGAGCTCCTTCCCCAACAAGTCAAAAGGAAGTCGTACAAGACTACATATCCCCAGCACCGGCCGTCATCGTAAGCCCGGACCTCGCCCACTCAACGGCAAAACAAGCGCAAAAGGAGCCAGCACCTCCAAGTACAAATCCCAAGGCACGAAACGCCTCCAAAACGCCAAACGGTGAAGCAATCACCGGCCATCATCCTTGCCCGCTCAACGGCAACTCAAACACCGGCCATCAAAATAAGCCCGAAGTCACCCTCTTAGCAGAAAAGGTCCCTACAAGGCCATGATGATCCCCAACAGACAAACACCGGCAGTTATCGTAAGTCCAACCTTCTCCCCAGCGGACAAAGCACGAGGCATCTACACCTCTCGCAATCAAAGCTCAAGGCAGCCATGCCTCCACAACCGCAGCCAGAAGACGACTCAAGTCTTCATACATGACACAACCACAGCCAGAAGACGATTCAAAGTCCTCACACATGGCACAACCGCAGCCAGAAGACGATTCAAAGTCCTCACGCATGGCAAACCGCAGCCAGAAGACGATTCAAGTCCTCACGCATGGCAAACCGCAGCCAGAAGATGATTCAAAGTGCTCACGCATGGCAAACCGCAGTCAGAAGACGACTCAAGTCTTCATACATGACATGACCACAGCCAGAAGACGATTCAAAGTCCTCACGCATGGCAAACCACAGCCAGAAGACGATTCAAAGTCCTCACGCATGGCAAACCACAGCCAGAAGACGATTCAAAGTCCTCACGCATGGCCAACCGTAGCTAGAAGACGATTCAAAGTCCTCACGCATGGAAAACTACAACCAGAAGACGATTCAAGTCTTCATACTACCTCCAGCCCGGAAGGCTTTAAATCACTCGGTCCGGAAGACCGTATAAACCTCCCAAATCACTATCTCCGGCCCGGAAGGCCTTAAACCACCCGATTAGGAAAATTGTAAAATTTCCACCCCAGGACACCACCACGTCCTCACAATTGACCTCGGCGGTCACCACATCTTAGGACACCACCCTGTCCTTACCACTGACCTCGGCGGTCACACGATACTTCAGGGCACCACCACGCCCACATACACTCAAAAATTCACGACCTCTGAACTACGGCCAGGCTTGATTCCCGCCAGGGATACGTAGGAATCCTATCACAGGGTCCAGCCATCGACCTATACGGTCACCCAGGACACCACCACGTCCACCCATAGAATCTTAGTCAGAGGACATCTCCCGTCCTCTTGCACTACAACACTCACCCCACACACGAACTACGATCCGGCTTGATTCCCGCCAGGGATACGTAGGAATCCTATCACAGGGTCCAGCCAATTGACCTAAATGGTCACACAACAGGACACCGCCACGTCCTCCCACCGACCTCCACGGTCACTTCCTCTCCCAGCACGCGATCCATATTAGGACCCTTATCTTATCAACGACCCCACTTCCTCCGAAAGTGACGTCGTTGAGGGGCTTCTGTAAGTACCCCAATCTAGATCACCCTCTGTCGAGCACACAGGAAACTCCGCAGACTCACAAACACAGTCTCGAAGACCTATGGCACTCAAAACCCTCTCAAAATCCTCAACCAAACCAAGGGAGGGACCTTTCTGGGATAAAAAGGGACAAAAGGACCTTTTGGGAATTTTCAGGAAATTGGAAAAGCATAAGTGGTCCGTACGGACCTCTTTGCTTTAATAATTACTGAATCCCCTTAAAGTCCACAATATTCCCTCAAATCCCGGAGAAAATGATTACCCTCATGCATGGTTGGTCCGTACGGACCTCTTTGCATGCCAAGATGGTCCGTACGGACCTCTTTGCATAGGGGACATCATAATTCCAGAATATTCACCATCATCACATATTCCCTCAAATCGAGGAAAACCAAAATTCTGGATAACCTGGGAGGTCCGTACGGACCTCTTTGCAAATTTCTCCTACTATAAATAGAGGGCTCCCCCTCCCTCATTTTACACACCTCCCTCTTCTCTCTTCCTCCCTTAGCTTTCAGGCTCCCCTCTAAGACCCTTCGGGGCAATCCCGGCCCCTTTCGGACCCTTCCGAGGCCTTCCGAGCCCCCTTGTGGTGCTCCGAAGCCTCCCCGAGCGCTCCCGCGACGCTCCCGCGCTGCCCCGAGGCACTCTCGAGATACTCTGAGGCCCCTCGTGGTACTCCGAGGCCTTGCCTGGTCTTTCCCGAGGCGTTCCGGCTCTTTCAGAGTCAAACCGGCGAGCCCAAACCACGCCAAAACTCTGCCCGAGTGACTCCTGCCACCCCAATGCACGCCGAACCTCTGCCCGAGTGATCCCTGCGATCCCAACGCACGTCGAAACTCTGCCCGAACGCAGCCTACAATCTCAACTCACGCCGAAACTCTGTCCGCAGACAACCGGCCCCTCCCGAAGCAATCCCGGTCCGTGCCGGAACATCATTCCATCCTCAAACACCATTCCCCAGCGGAAGACAGACACGAACCAACATTGGTAAGGCTTCCTTCCAACACTATTTCAATACATTTCAATACATAGTGTACAATGTAGACATCTGACACAGCATGCATTTTTAAAAGCACACACACACACAACAGTTAAAAATATTAGGGGTATCCGAAAGACTCGTTTTTACGAGGCGACTCGGGTGAGCTCTAAGATTCTAATATTCTCTTCCCGAGGAGTCATCTGACCTCCGAACTCAAAATCTCATCACACAAAAACAGTTTATTATTATTTTTTAAACTGATGCCCTTTTTCAATGTTTTGGGCTTAATAATAAAAACGGCGTGGCGAATCTACAAAGCAAAACATGGCGAGACACCTCCAACTAAAACGCTGAAAGCAGAATAAAGTCAGATGCCGGGGCGCGAACGCGCTGCCTCTCGAATCCGGGCGAACATTCCCGAAAAGCGACGAATGCGAGATGCACGGGGCCTCCGCGCGCGAGCCGGATCCCGGGTAATTTCACATATGTAAGGTCATGATAATATCAGGTCTAGGGACTAAATGAAGTGACCATATGAGATTTAATTATGACATTTGACCATGACATAAATCTCATACGGGTCAAGTCCAGTCACTTGTTCACTAACAAGTACCCATAAATCTAATGTGCATCTCTATGCATATAATCATCATATGATTATCCATTAACATTTATACTAATTATTCACTTAATAATTAGGGACGGAGATTATTACAATAAATATGCAAAATATATAATAATCAAATAATAAACTTTCTCTATAATCAAGGATAAAGATGATACATAACGGTTTAAGTTAAATATAACTAAAGCCTAGGGCATTACACCAACAACTTTGACTCAAACCAATTATCATTTTAGATCTATCTCTATAGATCTTGATGCCTAGGATGTAAGCGGCTTCACCCATATCTTTCATTGAGAAACATTTTCCTAACCAAGACTTGACAGTCTGAAGTACAGGAATGTCGTTTCCAATGAGTAAGATATTATCGACATACAATAAGAGAAATAGTACTAGGCTCCCACTGAATTTCATGTATATACAAGGTTCATCTTCGTTCTTGACAAAACCAAACACTTTGATCTTTTCGTCAAAACGAAGATTCCAACTCCTAGAAGCTTGCTTCAACCCATATATGGATCTCTGCAACTTGCACAATTTGTTAGAATTTCTTGGATCGAAAAAACCTTCGGGCTGTGTCATATACACATCCTCGAGTAACTTCCCATTAAGGAAAATTGACATCCATTTGCCATATCTCGTAGTCATAATACGCGGCTATGGCAATCAAAATTCTAACAGACTTAAGCATGGCAACAGGCGAGAAGGTTTCATCATAGTCTACACCATGAGTCTGCCTATATCCCTTTACTACAAGCCTAGCCTTGTAAGTATGCACCTTCCCATCCATGTTAGTCTTCTTCTTGAAGACCCACTTGCACCCTATGGTTTTTACACCTTCGGGTGGCTCAATCAAGTTCCAAACTTGATTATCCGACATAGATTGCAATTCGGATTTCATGGCCTCCAACCATTTATTCGAATCAGGAGTGGACATCGCCTCTTGATAGGAAGTAAGTTCGTCATTCTCAATGACTTCCACTTTATTACTTTTCGAAACGAGAAATCTATATCTCTCGGGTGCGGATCGTAATCTATCCGACCTACGATGGGCTTGTGGATCTTGAACCGGTTCCACAACTCCTTGTGGATTTGGTTCAGTCTCTACTATCAGTTCCATGTTATTTTCAGGTTCTTGAATTTCTTCAAGATCAACTTTACTCCCACTAGTTTCTTTATTGAGAAACTGTTTCTCAAGAAAGGTACCATATTGAGCAACAAACACTTTGTTCTCATTGCGGTTGTAAAAGTAATATCCTTTGGTTTCCTTTGGATAACCAATGAAAATAACCTTGTCAGATTTAGGTGCTAACTTATCGGAGACAAGTCTCTTCACATAAGCTTCGCAACCCCAAATCTTTATGAAAGACAAACTAGGTTTTCTTCCATGCCACATCTCATGTGGGGTCTTGGGAGCCGATTTAGTAGGGACTCTGTTCAGTGTGAACGCAGCAGTCTCTAATGCATATCCCCAAAAGGATATAGGAAGGTCTACTTGACTCATCATCGAATGAACCATATCTAATAGGGTTCTATTCCTCCTCTCAGATACACTATTCCATTGTGGTGTTCCGGGTGGAGTCAACTCTGAAACAATTCCACAGTTTTTGAGATGATTGTCAAACTCTTGCCTTAAATATTCTCCACCACGATCGGATCGAAGTGCTTTAATAGTTTTTTGCCAAGTTGATTTTGTACTTCATTTTGAAATGTTCTAAACATTTCAAATGATTCACTTTTAGACTTCATCAGATAGACATAGCCATATCTAGATAAGTCATCGGTGAATGTAATGAAATACCAAAATCTTCCCCTAACAATGCTGCTCATTGGTCCACATACATCGGTATGTATTAGACCCAATAAGTCACTAGCCCTTTCACTACTCTTAGTGTAGGGTGGTTTGGTAATTTTGCCCAATAAACAAGATTCACATATATCATATGATTCATAATCATGTAAGTCTAACATTCCATCCTTATGAAGTTTAGAGATGCGTTTCTCGTTTATATGACCAAGCCGGCAATGCCACATGAATGTGTTGTTCACGTCATTCGGTTTAGACTTCTTATCCACATGATAAACATTTTCAACATTATTTTATTTCTCATCAACATCAAGAACATAAAGGCCATTAAATGAACTTGCAATACCATAAAGTATATCATTTAAATAAATATAAAACTTCTTATTTGCAATAAGAAAATTATGCCCTTCATTATCCAAACAAGAAACTGAAATAATATTCCTACTCAAATCCGGAACATAGTAACAATTGTTCAAAATAAGTACTAAGCCACTAGATAAAGTTACATCATATGTTCCTACGGCTAATGCAGCAACTCTTGCTCCATCCCCACACGTAGGTCAACTTCACCTTGTTTGAGTAGCTTCCTATTCCTTACTCCTTGCACATTTAAACAAATGTGAGATCCACATCCGGTATCTAATACCCATAAACTAGAAATAGAAAGGAAAACATCTATCATATAGATACCTGAATCAGAAGCAATCGTGTTGCCCTTCTTCGCCTTTAGGCCTTCCTTGTAAGCCTTGAAGTTGCGTTTCCAATGACCAAACTCTTGGGAATGGTAGCAAACCGCATCCTTTTGAGACACTTTGGGAGCCTCTCCAGCAACGGAAACTTTTGCCTTAGGTTTAGCAACACTTGCTTTACCTTTGCCATCTTTCTTGAACCCTTTACCTTTGTTAACCATTAACACGTTTGTCGTTCCGGGCTTCTTGATATTCTGGTATTAAGCATCGCATGCGATTCCGAGAGATTTTTATCCATGCCACCATGTGATAGTGCATTATAAAATAACCATAACTTTCAGGCAATGAATTCAACATCAAATCTGTGGCGAGTTCCAAACTCATCGGATTTCCAAGCCTTTCGAGATGCTCAATGTGACCCTTCATCTTAAGGACATGAGCACCAACCGACTGACCCTCTTGCATCTTGCATGCAGTTAGGGTTTTAACCACATCATACCTCTCTTGTCTAGCTTGCACTTGGAACATTTCCTTTAAGCGCTCGGCTAGATCAAAAGCAGCTTCCATGTGCTCTAGGTCCTTCTGAAGGGCCTTAGACATGGTGGCAATCATAAGGCATGTCACATCATTAGAATCATCAATCATATCATATATGACTCTTATATCTTTTATGAGATTTCCTTAGACATCATATGTCAAAAACATGTTTTAAATCTCATATATGCCTTGGGTCAAATCTCATTTGAAAGCACCAATTAAGTCAAAACCTCTTTCAAACGCATGAGACATGGAACGATGCACCTAATGAGTCAAAACTACATCAACCATTATCTCATCTTGATATCAAATTAAGATATAATGATGCACCCAACTAAGTCGAAACTACATCAAAATACCCTAAAATTTCACAAGTGTTCTAATCAAGGAATGGCATAAGACTTAAATATTTAGAAGATTTTACACATAATAACAAACATCGCATGGTTGTAACATAAGTCTTATGTGTACATAATCATGAACATAGGGCTTCACAAAATTTCATACAAACACTTTGATCCAATTTTGAAAATTTACCAATCTACTTTAATCAAATTAAACAGATCAATAACCTATGTGATAAACTAATCATGTTAATCCATCATAAATCATGACCATGGCATATCTCATATATTTGTTTTTAACAAAAACAAAACACATAAAATCTAGATCTATTTCATATAGCATGGATAGCAATTAATCAAATTAAATCTAGCATGCCAATTTCAATCCTAATCATAGCAAGACACGGCTCTGATACCACTGTTGGGTTTTGTACTATAAACGCAGCAGAAATATTTATAAAACAACAAAACCCTAGCCCATAAATCCGTCTAGTATGAAGAGAATAGAAACATGAAATATAATTTACATACCTTAATGCGATTTGTTTGTTCAAAACGGATCTCAAAATTCAAGCTTAGAATTTTGTTGTCGAATCTTCTATCTTCCTTGTTCAACCTTGGTGATGAATCAATCAACAAAGATCTTCAAGCTTTAGGAAGCAACCTCCCTCTAATGGTGATCCACATGCGAACGAACCAAGAACTCTTCTTGTTGGATTGCTAGATGATCCTTCTGATTATTGAAACTCCTTTCAATAATCAATGACAAAAACAATGGAATTGATTTTGGGGCTTTTGATATTATGATTCTTAATCAATATCAAAATTCTAAAGTTTCATAAACCCTAGGCTTAGATGTATTTTTGTCTTCTCAAAAGATTGTATTTATACTAGGTATAAAATCCCTACTAATTAAGTAACAATCCTTGACCAACACAAAACCAATTCGGCCAAGGAAACGCGTACGGGCTAAAATTCGCTCGGGGCACGACTCGTGCTCCTGGGTATGACTCGTGCCAGGAGTCTTTCCAGGTAATCACGAATGCCTCAAGCCAATTTTAAGTCGTACCACGACTCGTGACAAAATATGCACTCATGCTGATTTAGGGAACGACTCGTGCCCAAGGGCACGAGTCATGCCTAGTCCCAAAAGTCAAAATGTCAACAAGTCAATCCTTGATGGCCAAAACACAGTCATACTGCTCAATGTCACGACTCATGACCAAGGGCACGAGTCGTGCCTTTCCCCAATTTCCAAGATTTTCAGCCAGAATCAAATTCGTTCTTTGTGTGTGACCCAATAGAAATTATATTATGTTGGTAGTGAGTCGAAACATCGACCTCACAAGACATAAGTGGTTTCTAGCAAACCATTATATCCACCCAATTAATATAACATCAAAGCTTGATTCCTCGATAGATCAAATGTCATAATCCCTTTGTCCACGATGTCAAATTGAACATGAGTCATGGTCCATGTCAACTCACATGTTCAATGCTTTCTCGATTTCGAATATGTTGATAATCCAAATGCATTTGATCTCTATCAAATTACTTGAGTGTGGCCACACATTTCATCAACATCATTCATCGAGGGCCCAAGCAAACATCTCTCTCAAACAGAGAGAGACAAATCCCGTCTTGACTTATCATTCTTTCCAACAAGAATTCAATCGTACTAACATAGCCCTTATTGCTATCCGATTAAAGATAGTGTTAGACTATATCAAACACGACGTTCATCATGTGAAATACGATGATAACCTCAGGTACAAAGGATTAAATGACACTACTATCATGAGATTTAATCATGACACATATGACTATTGACCATGTCATAAATCTCATCGGTAGGTCATGTCAAATACTTGTTCTCTAGCAAGTATCCATAAGTGTAATGTGCATCACATGCATATAATCATCTCCATGATTATCCACTACCAATTTATACTAGTTTTTTTTATTTTTTTCCACTACTCACACACACACACACACATGCACGCACAGAAGTGCCTAGGAGATAAATCCTAGGGAGAGAAAGTCTTCCCTCTAACTTCTGGGGGGATCGAACTCATGACCTCCAGGTTGGAAGCCATGAGCTCAAGCCAGCAGGCCAAATCCCCATGTGCCCAACTTATACTAGTTATTCACAATAACTAGGGACGCAGTTCAATATAATAAACATGTAAACATATAATGAACAAAATAAACTATCTCTATAATAAATGATAAAGACGATTACATAGCGGTTTAAGTTATAAGTCAATCATAACTAAATGCCTAGGGCACTATGTGGGGCCTCCCCAACCCGGGACCTTTAGACTTGTGCCCCAAGTTGGAGGGTCCCAAACCACCTCCAATTAAAAAATATAACTTTTTGTTTAATTAACTTGAAAGTATCACAACCTTTAACAAACCAACATTAACATCTCCACTTGGAGGTGATATCTAAACCGTCTTTGAAAACACATAACCTATTTTAGTTACAACTAACTAAAAATATAAAGGCTTCCAAAAGCCACTTTGAAAAGAAAACAACTCAGATTGAGTTACAACATAACACAACTGAAAATATTTTGTAAAAGTTCCATATACAACCTCCCCAAAATAATAACATCCTCAACTACTCCCAAATCCCAAATCCCATACATACCCTGACAACCCAAAAGAACTCTGTCCAAACTCCTTCCCGGCCTTAACAGTTTGGTCCACTTGTCTCAACGAAATCTAAAACAGTAAAGGGAGAAGGGGTGAGAATAAATCTCAATAATTTATTATGGATGCAACAATATGCTACACAAGATGCAACACATAAACAGGTTGCTCATAATCACATTGGTAAAGCGGTAAACACATTACGTTACCTCATTTTATCTTTCCCGTCTGAATAATATGTCGTACAACGTCGGGAGTAAAACTCCACTCATTTGTGAACTACTTAGGCATATTCACTTCTTATAAGACTCCTAATGCGGAGAAACATATAAGAACCGTAGCTATCTGTAAGGCTTTTGGCTCGATACAGAAGCACGTAACCCCAGTTTGTGGCCACAGAGGGGGATAGTCACAAGTATAATGTAATCTGATCACCTTATGGAAAAATTTCTCATAATTGATCGTATTCCATTATACCCCCATTGATCAGCTGATATAAACACATTCAAGCACATAATAGATACTTGAAAATAAATCCACACTTGGGATATTAATATATAACATGGTAATATTACTCATGTTAAACTATCACAATAATGCACTTACATTTAAACACTATTGAACAATAACAATCTAATAACATGGTATTAGTACTCATGTTCAAACCAAATGAAGTTGTGCAACATGTATTTCACGCATTATATGAACCAATAACCATGAATAGGTAACCACGTAGGGTACAATGTAATATAAGTAGCCCTACGTATTCATAACATAACATTGAACACCTTCTATAAAGGTTCCAGATTAAATTACCAAGTTTTAACAACTCTGGTTAAGATTCCCAAATGACTTTCAAACATTTTCAGGACTATATTTAAAGACTTTCCCTTTATCCTTTTGGTCCATTTAAGACTCCATTGTAAAGTACTAATGTTGTACTAGAATTATAGTCAAAGAGGAGTTACAAATACATTAAGTAGATTAGGGTTTAATAGGTTGGAAAATGATACCCTGCAACTGCACTGGGCACGACTCGTGCCCCATGGCACTACTCGTGCCCAACCCCAGCACGACTACCTTATTGATCACGACTAGGGATCACGAGTGCAAAGGCATGGGAACGACTCGTGCTCCAGGGCACGAGTCGTACTGAAGTGTAAATCTCAGCAACCAAGTAAAGAAATACCCATTTTGTTTCCTCCTACTAAGCTACCTTCAATATAACCTGTCTAAACTCAGCATTAACCTATTTCCATACCAATTTCCATCCTTTCCCAACCCCATAAATTCCTCACTCCCAGCCATGTACATGAGGATAACATCCTTTTCAATTAAACCAAACATTTTTACCAACCCTTTTTCCTACTCATTCCAACCTAAATATTCATTCATTTCCAAGGCCAAATAAATTGCCAAAAATACCAAAGATCATTTATATCATCATAGTATCATCTTTAAACATAGTATGAACAATTATTGAAAGAAATCATAATAACTTACCAAAATATTTCGAAAATAAGAAAAATTCTAATCGGCTAGGGACGATCTACGCAGCTCCCCGATCATTTTGACGCAGTCAGATAAAGAAACTGATTGGTATTAAATTTATGGGGAATTTTTGAATGAAATAAAATCATAATATTTAAATAAGAAAGAACGACAGAGGAAAGAAATTTTCTGGCTTGCTCTGGAAACTGTCCGAATTACCTAGGATATATATAACCCAAAGTTACATTTTAGCTCCTCCAAGATTTTAGTTATTACACTTAACTACCTTAAATTTCACTTTAGCACATTAGCACCTCAACTTTTTATAAACTTTTATTTAAATTTCAACAATTAAAATATCAACTACAGAATTCTTATTTATTCCATTTCGACATTAAATAATTAATATTGATTTATTAACATCTAAAATCACGTAATTTAGTAAAATATCCAAAATAAACCTATAACCAATCCAATAACCATATAATGCCCAACATGAGATGCAATGCACCCCACCCTCATGTGCTTAACACGTGACCAAAATAGTGCCTAGGTTTAGGGTTGTGACACTCACTCCCCCTTAAAGAAAATTCATCCCGAATTTGGAATTGAATTACCTGAACGCTCAAATAATCACATATATTTCTCACGCCTCTCGGATTCCCTAACCCAAGTGGCTTTCTCAATGATATGATTTTTTTCCACTAAATTTTCACAACCCGAATACTCTAGGTTTTCAATTCTCGGACTTGTGATTCTAATAACTCTTAACTGTTCTTCCACATAAATCAGCCTGAATATCCTCGGTTGAAGAACTCCATACAAGGGAAGGATCATAAAGATACTTTCTCTCATACAATATTTCATACGGTGCCAATTCAATACTGGACTGATAAATGTTGTGATACGAAACTCAACCAAGGTTAACTAAACTTCTCAAAATGAATGAAAATCCATCATATATACACGCGACATATCCTCCAGAATCGGGATAGTTCTCTCCGTCTGCCTATCTATCTGAGAATGAAACGTAGAACTGAAGCTCATCTTGGAACCCAAAGCCTCGTACTAGGTCTTCTAAAATCACGATGTGAATCTCGGATCCCGATCTGATATAATGTTGATTGGTACTTCGTGAAATCGACCAAATCTCTTGCCTATACAATTATACTAACTTCCCCATCCAATACTTCATTAATCTAGGTAGAAATGAACCGACTTGATCAATCTATACACTATTACCCAAACGCATCCATCTTCTTCGATGTCGGATGTAGTCCCGTCACAAAATCTATCACAATGCCTTCCCATTTCCATTCCTCTATCTGTAGCGATGCGTGAATTTTTAACATCTCTTTGAGTCGCCACCTATATTATTCGTTTGGAAATATAGAAAAACCATTTGAAAATAGATTTTGGGTTCGGGACTTAGGTTATGGAATGGGAAGGTCAAGGAACACCCATTTCACCCAATCCGGAGATCGGTCTTGCTAGAAAAAAGGAAGGTTTTTAAAGAAAAGAGATATTTTAAATAATAAATAAAATAAAGATCCATTTAACAAGGTTAAACGGAATATAGAATCGATTGATTCGAGACCATTTCCATGATTTGGGGAGGCTCTAGGCTGATCCTAGATTCACTGTATTTATACCACTCTAACAATCAATTAGAAAGGGAAAGGAGGATTACCTTGCGTGAAGTAATTCGGACAAAGTTTCGACTCAAGTTTAGAGTTGAACCTTGACTCGGACAGAGCTTTGCCTCAGTCCTTGATTCGAGCTTCGATGTTTGTTTATCAACAAGGTTAACAAACAAACTTTAGGTGATTTTAGGGGTGATTTACAGGAATCTTTCAGGGAGAGAAACCAGTAAATGTGGGGGTTTTGACTTGAAAAGTCTGGGATCCAAAATACTGAAAGTCTTCAGGTATTTATAGGTGTTGGAGAGGTGTTGAAGATGAGATCAAACACCTTAGGAAGGTTCCAGAATCCAAACTTCATTGGTGGCTTGGGATGGATAAAGTTTTATCCCGAAAGAGGTTGAAATCGACGAGGAAACCGTTATCCGTCAAGTTCGAACTCCTTTATCTCATGCAAGACACGCTATTCCGCACGAGATAAGGCGGTCGGTGGACAATTGTCCTTCCTCGTTATTTTGTATGCAGTTTAGTCCCAAACTAACGGTCGTTAGTCAAAACTTAACGAAACATGACGAAATGGTGGATTTCTACTTCTTGACTCAAGGCGAGACTTAGAGCGGTATAAATGTGCTCCGATGGGTTCAGAATGGGGTGTCTACAGAGCCCCTCATCGACAAGTCTTATGGAAGAAGTCATGCCGACGATAGAAAAGACATCATTCTGAACATCGGGATGGTCGGGCCGCACGGCTTCCTTTTATCAGAGAATCAGACCATAACGTAGCTCGACTCCAAAACACTAAAAGATTGCTTTAGGTATTTTGAAAATCATTTTGAAAATCGAGGAGATTTTGTTTTTTTTTTGAAAAGGTAAATTCATACTGAGGAATCAAATCAAGACCCAATTCTGAATATACCTGTCCGTTTGAAGATTCGCCTGTCTGGGCTCCGAACCTGTGGGGAAATGTGTTAGAAAACAAAGGCTTACCTATCTGGTCCTTTGAATACCGTCGGTTTTGTGACGATTCGCCTGTCTGGGCTCCGAATCGGGCTTTTTGTTGAGGATGACGATTCACCTGTTTGGGCGTTGAATCGTGCTTTTGTGATGACGGTTCACTTGTCTGGGCATTGAACCGGGATTTTTTTTAATGACGATCCACCTGTCTGGGTGTTGAATCGAGCTTTTATTTTAACGATTCACCTATCTGGGCGTTGAATCGGACTTTTGATTTGACGATCCACCTGTCTGGGCGTTGAATCGGGCTTTTGGTTTTGATGATCCACCTGTCTGTGCGTTGAATCGTGTGGAATGAATTGATCTCTGGATCAATCATTTTCGGGCGACTGGTGTCGTATTAGGCGATTGTCCAGGTGTCACGTTCGGCTCGTTTCGTGACTTGCGGTGCTGATTTTCCACGTTTCCTTGCTAGTGTATCACTTCCAAGGGTAAATGTGTCAAAACTTTGAATTTTGACATTGCATAGACGCTTATTGTCGAGGACAATTTCGTACATTTTCAGAAGGTTTATCTCGCGTGAGATAGCTTGTATCGTGCGATACATCTACTGTCGGGGCAATATAACAGCAGCTGCTGTTTATTTTGGAAAATACTCTTTTTCAAATCTTCTTTCCCAGCTCGAGCCAAGGCGATTTTTTTCGAGATTTCTTGGTGCTTTGCTTTGTTGATTTCCCTCTTCAATCAACCTTCAATCCCTTCTCCTTCCAATATCAATGGCACAAGAGAGGAAAAATCCGACTTTTGGGGGTTATTTGCTTGGCAAGGATTACCCCCGCGACGACCTCACTTTTGATAGAGATATGCACATTTCTCATGCCGTTTGTGAAGGTTTGGTAAGAGCTTCTCTATCAGTTCTTGCTTCATGCATTGCATTGCATTTGAATCCATTTTTTGAATCCCAATTTCATCAAATTGGCAGTTTTTTCTCTTTTGTCTAGAACTTGGTTCTATCTTGATGCATGCCTTGTTTTCGTTGAATTTGTTGGTTGCTTGACGTTGCATTATGTGCGTATGAGTCCCCTACATATCATGGATTGTAGGAGGGGTTGATTCGGGTAGTCGAATGCATCTTTGGGCATGCTTTTCATGTGCGCAGGCCAAGTGTTCGATGAAATGCCTCAATGAGAATTTTCTTCTATTTTTTCTGAATTTTTGCCATGAGATGATTTCTAACGTTGCCCCTTTACTTTTCCTTTGTTTTGCAGTCGTACAGGCCAACCAAGAATTGCCGTGGGAGTTCGAAGCTTGCCAAGGCTTTATGGGACAAAATCAAGGGCTTAAATGGCGTTCGAGCTAGGATGGCTCAAACGGGGCTTCTGAAATTCGTTGACAACATCCAGGGGATGAGGCGAACTCCCCAGGTCCTTCAAGCAATCAGAGAGAAATGGTGGGACACTACCCACACAGTACATATTCGCTTCGGGGAAGCCACTATGACCCCGACAGACTTTCTGGCTATCACGGGGCTGGAGTTCACCGGTGTTACCCTCCCGAAGACTACAGGTTACAAGCCTGCGAGTCCAGTCATGTGGAGACAGCTGATTGGTTTTGCCCCTAACAAGGTTAAGGGGTTTGCTGCTGAGTAGTCACCTCTCCGGGCTCAGTTTGAGGATTATGCAATTAAGCCAAATACGGATACAGACCGGTTGGTGAGAGGTGCTCTCTGGTATATTCTGTCAGAGACTATCTTTGCCAACCATTCTTCTACGGCTCGCCTTACACTCTTGGGTTTGCTGGTTGATTTGGATGCTGTGGGGACATATGATTAGGGCTCAGCTGGGCTGGCCTTCTGTTATCATGCCATGGATGAGGCGTGTAGGCACACCAAGGATACTCTGTCGGGGTATTCTTATGATTGGGAGGTATGCTTTTGATTCTGTCTGTCTTTTATCTGTACCTCTGCCTCGTGTTTTCTTGAATACATTCTGTTTTCTTGTACAGATATGGGGATACGTCGTCTTTGGACTGTACAAGTTTGAGCTAGACAGCCGGGACCCTCTGTTTCCGGATATCAGGAGGTGGAGCCACCCCAATCGAATTGTTGATGAGGAGGAGGGAGACCAGGACTGGACCCTGACCATCGCGGAGGCGCGGGCCATGCTGGATGCCTTTGAGTTTGAGAGGCTGGGCCTTTATCTGTGGACCTTGGTGGAACGAGAGGTTCACCGTGCTTGGGATGCTATTGCGATGCAGAGGATTTTGCTATCTCTGGAGGGGGATACCATGTATCTGGGCGAGCGATTCTTCCCTCAGCATGACCGGGGTTCACTGCCATATATGGTGCCAGCGGATCCGCCGAGGGCGATGTACCCTACCCACTTCATTCCTGATGATGATTATGCCGATCTTGTGGAGGGTTGTGTGGCGACAGATTGCATTGTCCGAGGAGCTTCATATGCGGAGTTCTTGCCTCGACTGATGGGTCCCCTCTTGGTAGGTGCTAGGCGGTCATTTGCTCGGGCTTCCACCTCTGCCTCAGCCTCAGGTTCGTCAGCCCCCAGCTCTTCTTCCTAGTATACGGGTCCTATGCCTTTTATGCCAGATTGTGGTCCTCCGAGTTATACATATATGATGGGGAGCATGCCGATGGTGGGCCACATCCCCATCCCGAACCATATTCCTGAGGGTTACCGCCTCCCATCCGATGTTTCTTCGGTACGTTTCTGTTCATACTATTTCTCGTATTTGTCCATATATGTGTATATGTCTGACTTAATCTAATCCTTTTTGTTGTCGTATTACCGTGTCATGGTGATTACAACCGTGGGAGGAGCAGCGGGATCGGCGGGATTGATGTTCTTGGTGTCGAACCCGTTCGAGCGGCCGTTTCAAGGCGGCTTTGGCAGCTTCGACGGTAGCCTCTGCGGTGACCTCGACTTATGGAACCAAGCGGTCGAGGAGGGACGGCAGCCCCAATGGTGATGAAGGCGGAGGTGTCGGCAGCTCGGGCGATTTGATGGCGTGATCCCCTTTTTCTCCCCATTTCTTGAGAACTTGTAAATATTGGCCGTGTGGGCCCAGACAAATTTTTTTCTTTCTTTTTGGTAACTGTTAGCGCATAGGTAGTACAAAAAACAAGGTTTTTTTAATTCCTAGTCCTAGGTCTAGTTAATTAATTTTTTAACTTTCTCGACTTCCGTGATTGGAAGGAAATGACCATTTGGGTCACAGTTTTGAGCTTGGTTTTGGTGCCTATACTGCATATTAGGAACTGTATGTGCAGGTTTTCGAGACTTGCTTCGTCAAGTCGGGGCTAGATTGCTTGTTTGTGCAGGATTGCTACTGAATTTGCCGAAGGGATGTGTCACGCGGGACAAGGCATCTCGCGAGAGACACGCTACTCAGGCGAAATTCCTTTCCTTCTTCGAACAGGATTCTGTTAGTTTTCCCTAACACCCCGTAGTCCGGCAAGATTACTCATCCCAGCCTTTCAAACTCTAGAGATATTCTGTTAGGGTCAAATTCTTGTCTTCTTTTCTAACCCTGTGATCCATGGCTTCCAAGGAGATCGTCCCAACGTCCATGATTGTTGATGATTTTTCTTTGCCGTCTGACGTAGTTGAAGCATTCAAACAAGCATCAAGCGATTTCGTGAGGTCGTTTCGCAATCGATCTCACAATAAGTTTATAGCAGAATTCGGATTCAGAATCCTTTTCACCTTGAAGAACCTCCAACCGGATTGGAATCTTTTGCAGGGTGCTGCTCGATTTTGGGATCCTTCTATTCATCTTTTTAATTTTTCTCTTAATGAGATGGTGCCTACTGTTGAGGAATTCGCCATTATCTTGGATATGCCGTTGACTGGTGAGATTGCTGTTCCTAAGTACAATAGGAATCATTCAGAGGCTTTGAATGAATTGCTAGGGATTCCCCTTGATACTTGCTATGAGCTGGTTCACCGCAGTGGGTAGATTGTTCTTCTTTTCCCGAGCTCTTCAAATGGAGATTCGTATGATGATGCCTTCCATGTTTACAAACGGAACTTTCCGGCCCTTTCTCTATTCGGAGATGTTTTTTTCACGTGCGGGGATGGCTTGGTCGACTCCCAATTGGTGGAAATCGTTCTGCTGTGCTAGGAACGTTCTAGGAACATCATTCCGCTAATCTTGGGTGAAACCCTGCATGGTCTTGATGAGTTGCATAAGACCGGTGCCATGACTCAAGGGAGTCCTCTTTTATTGACTATTTCGCTTAGGGAATACCTCAAGTTGGTAGGTCCCCCGTTGAAGTATTCCCCATTCACATACCATATGAGGAAATTGTTGATCAAGGATCTCTCGGTGGATGAGTGGGCCAAGCTGATTGCAAAGACTGCGACTACCAATATCATTTGGTGTCCGCCTTATTGGAGATTGAACAAGTATGTTGCCAATATCAAGGGTTTTGACAGGGTTGTTCTCCCGGGTTTGCGAGATTCCTCCTTTTATTTTCCCAAGCGAGTGCTCCGTCAGTTTTGCCAGCAGCAGGACACTTATCTTTTCGAAGGGGCCTCTCGTGAGGTGTCTTATATTGGTGTAGAGTTTGCGAAGGTGCTAGCTCAAGCATGGGGTGAAGGAACTAATTGGGACCGCTGGTCGAACCTTCGGACTTTTGATGCAAGCGTCTTTTTATCTGACAAGTATTTGGATTGGTTCCTTCATACCGGTCACCCTAGTGTGGAGAAGATTGATGATCTACGACTTTTACTGTTAGGGGATTCCTTCGTAGCTAGCAGTATTTTGCGAAGGAGTGAGGCTCAGTCTGATCCTGCTAATGTACGAACTGATCCAACCCAGGATTTTCTTGATGGGGATTGGTATGAGAGGCGAGGCAAGGGTATGCCCGGAAAGATGCAAGCTTTAGATAGGCCCAATGTCTTCAAGAGGTTTTCGGAGTCCGTTTTCACTCGGCTCGAGGGATGTTCTGCTTCAAAGGGCCCAAAACGCAAGAGAGATCGCGATGACGATGGTGATAATGTCCGCCGGCCTACCAAGTCAATGAAAGGCTAGATCTTAAAGAGTACCAAGAGATTGCTTTGATAGATCAATAGTTTTATTATATTTATTTTTTTTCAAGATTGTTAGCTTAGTAAATTAGTCGTTGTGGTTAGGATTTCCCTTTTGTCATTAATAAAATGCATTTGATTAATAAAAGGAAAAAATTTGATTTATTATTTGATTAGACCGAACCCGAAGGCTGCCTACGTTCCTCCTTTACAGCAATTAAATAAGAGGCTCAGGTCTAACGTAGTTCATTTTTGAGAGAAAAATGACAAAATATGGCTTCAGGCCGAAGGGTAGTCTCGCGCGGGACAAGGCCTCCTTCTCTTTTTTTTTTGTACACCCTTTCTTTTGCCTAGACTGCCCCTTCGGGTTTTCAATCTAGCGGGCTTCTTTTCTTGTGCAAGCTCTAATTTTTGTCTAGGCCGTCCCCTTCGGGATTTTCAACCTAGCGAGCATTTTTTCTTTTTAAGAGGCCAAGTCACGCGAAGTATTTCTTGAGCTTGTCCATGTTGACTGGCTTCGGTAGCTGATCTCCGTCTAAGTCCACTAGCTGAAGGGCTCCCCCAGAGAATATCTTCTTCACGGTGTAGGGTCCTATTCATCTTGGTTCTCACTTGCCTAGCGGGTTGAAAAGTCCAGGACGATGTTCACGGAGAACCAAGTCGCCTACTCTGATATTCCTTGTCTTGACCTTTTTGTTGAAAGCTATTGCCATTCTTTTTTGGTAAGCTTGAGTGTGCTTGGCTGCTTTCAGCCTCCTTTCATCTAGCAAGGCTAACTCTTCGTATCTGTTTTCTAGCCAGTCGACTTCATTCACTTGGTTTTCTAGGAGAACCCGTAGTGATGGTATTTCCAATTCTATTAGCAAGATAGCCTCCATTCCGAATGTGAGGGCGTAGGGAGTCTCTCCTGTAGCTGTTCGGACTGAGGTGCGATATCCCCAAAGTGCGAAGGGTAGCTTGTCAGGCCAGTCTTTCCCAGTGATTGCCATTTTTCTGATGATGGTTTCGATTGTTTTGTTTGCGGCTTCAACTGCTCCATTCGTCTGAGGCCTGTAAGGAGATGATTTATGCCTTATGATCTTGTACTCTGTTAGGAGGCGATTAGTTTCTTTCTCGAAGTACGAGCCATTATCGGATATCATCTCTTGCGGGACCCCGTATCAACAGATGATGTTGTGCTTGATGAATTCTGCTACCTTTCTGGCATTCAAAACTTTGTAGGAGGCAACCTCGATCCATTTAGTGATATAGTCGATGGCTACTAGGACGAAGCAGTGTCCATTGGCTCCTGTGGGTGTGACCTTTCTAATCACATCTATGCCCCATGTTGAGAATGGCCAAGGAGACGTCATGGGGTATAGTAAGGAAGGCGGTGCGTGCTGAAGGTTGGCGTGTATCTGACACTTATGGCATTTCTTAACCATTCTGGTGCAGTCGGCTTCCATGGTTAGCCAAAAGTACCCTTGTCTGATGATCTTTTTGGCGAGCATGTTTCCCCTCATGTGGGTTCCACATATACCTTGATGAATATGGTCCATTATTTCTTGGGCCTCTTCTTCGTTGGTACAAAGGAGGTTTCCTTGGGAGTATTTTTTGAATAGACGGCCAGTAATGATGACGTAGTTAGCTGCCAGCCTTTAAGGGCGATCTGAGTCTTCTGGTCGATCTCAGGCGAAATGGTTCCATCTAGGTTGAAATGCCAAATATCATGGTACCACGGTTTCTTTTCAGAGTCTTCAACGGTGGCACATTCGGACGACCATTTGTCTTTGCAGTCATGGAGATCTATAACGACGCAGTAGGCATGGGTTGCGCCCTGGGTTATTTTGAAGGGTTTGACTGCCTTTCCTGCAGGGATTTCAACCAAGGAGGCAAGTGTAGCCAATGCGTCAGCAAACCGGTTTTTGTCTCTAGGAAGATAGTGGAACGAGATATCCTGAAATTGTTGCACCAACTCTTTGAGGTGGGCATTGTATCTTTAAAGGGTTGGATCTTGGATCCTCCACTTCTTCAGTGTCTGATTGATGATTAACTGGGAGTCCCCAAATACCTCAAGTTCAATCACGCTGAGCTCTAGGGCTGCCTCAAGCCCCGCTATGCAAGCTTCATATTCTACGGTGTTGTTGGTGGCGTCAAAGTCAAGACGTATTGCCAGTGGAGTATAGATGTCGTCGAGATCTACTAACAACATTTCGATGCCGAACCCTTTCTTGTTGGCTGTGCCATTGAAAAATAATTGCCACTTATTTTCGTCTTCTATACTCATGATGTCTTCATCAGAGAATCGCGGGTCTTCCCCCTTCACTTCGTCGCAAGGAAATTCGGCCAACTGATCTGCGAATACACGGCCCCTGACGGATTTCTGAGTGACGTAAGTGATATCATATCCCGCGAGCATGAAGTACCATTTAGCCAGTCTCGAAGACAAATTTGATTTGTCTAGGATGACTTCAAAGGATCCATTCTTGCGATAAGGCGAACCGGGAAGGCTTCCATATAGTGCTTTAGTCTTTGTGATACCTGCATAAAAGCAAAGCAAGATTTGTCAAGTGGAGAGTAGTTAATTTCACGCTTGGAATCCGCATAACAAAAGGTAGATTGCATTCTCTGTGTGTCAAACAGGCTGTTCTTGAGTGAGCATAGCCCCTAGCGCGTTGTCAGTAACCGTGAGGTATAGCTTTAAGGGTTTTTCCTTGTGCGGTGGAACCAGGATGGGTGGGGAAGTTAAGTAGTGCTTAACTTCCTCGAATGCTTCTTGACATTCCTTGGTCCACTCTTGAGGTGCGTTTTTCTTAAGTAGCTTGAAGATAGGATCTCACATTATAGCCGGCTTGATTGATGAATCGATCGATGTATTGAGTCTCGCCCATGAATCCCTTTACTTCTTTCTCGTGTTACGGGTGGGGGCATGTCTATGATGGCCTTTATCTTGGCGGGGTCTGCTTCTATGCCACGCTCGGTAACCATGTACCCTAAGACTTTCCCTTTGACCACTTCGAATGAGCATTTTGCGGGGTTGAGCCTCATCTTAGGTTGTCTCAGTCGATTGAAGAATTTTCTGAGATCTCTGAAGTGCTGACCATTTGTCCCTTTTGAGTGGATAATCATGTCGTCCACGTATACCTCTATTTCCTTATGGATCATGTCATGAAATAGTGTCGCGACTGCCCTTTGGTAAGTAGCCCCAGCGTTTTTGAGACCAAATGGCATGACCGTATAACAGAACGTCCCCCAAGGTGTGGTGAATGCCATTTTGTGTTGATCCTCCTCTGCCATGAGGACTTGGTTATACCCTGCGAAGCCATCGACTAATGAGCGGACTTCGTATGCTGCTGTGGCATCGACCAACATGTCTATGTTTGGTAGTGGGAAGTCATCTTTAGGGGATGCCTTGTTCAAGTCTCTAAAATCTACACAGACTTGTATTTTCCCGTTCGACTTGGCTACTTGTACCGTATTTGCTAGCCATTCCGGATACTCGATCACTTTGATAAACCCTACGTTCAAGAGTTTCATGGTCTCTTCTTTCACTTGCATTGACCATTCCGGCTTGATTCTGCGCAGTTTCTGTTTGACTAACTTGGCGTTGGGTAGCAACGGTATTTTGTGTTCTACATTCGATTGATTTAACCCAGGCATATCTTTGTATGACCAAGTGAAGATGTCGACATATTCTCTGAGGAGCTGCGTCAAGGTTTCTCTTTCTTCCCCATTGAAGAAGCTGCCGATCTTTGTTTCTCTGGGGTCTTCTGTTGTCTCGAGATTAACCGTTTGCATTTCCTCATTGTCAACGGGGCCATTCTTTCCACAACGACCTACTTGCTTTGCTAATTCTTTTAAAATTTGTTCGTTTTCTTGGTCTATCTCATCGTATGATTCATTATTAACTTGTTCTTTATATTGATTATTATTAGTTAATTCATCATTCACGATGTTAGCAATCTCAGGATACTCGGAAATATCAAAGTTTTCATTAAGGAAGTAAGGGAATACATGTTCGGCCACCTCCTCGATTTCCTCTTGAGTGAGTTCATCAGAGGTGGAGCCTGATTCTAAAGTGAAAGTTACAGGGCCTATCTTCCTGCGGGGATGGGGAGTACAACCAAGCTCTTTGATCATGAAGTCTTCGTCAACAACTAGTCCTCAGATGACGTGCCAGTTTAGAATTGGCTCATCACAATTCTGTATTAACTTTGTGTAATCAATAGTTGGAGCGTCCCCCTTGGAGATTTCATGGATCTGGATGTCTTCTAACCGGCACAGGTCTTCAAACTGTCGCAGCATGTCTTCTCCCAACACAAAGTCCCATTTGCTGGTCATTTCTGCCTTCGTGCCCCACAAATCTTTAGGGATTAGTGGGACGGGTTCTGTTCCTTCTGGTTAAGCGTCGCAGTCGCTGAAGATTTCGAAGCCCGGTTGGCGTTTTCCTTTATCGTCAGTCCATGGTTCTGAAAAGATAAATTATGGGATGCTTTTCCCTTCTCGGACGAAGTAGCCATTGAGTGTCTTTCGATATGGCTCGAGGTTGCAGTTTTTTGACCTTTGGATCATTGTGGACTTTGTACGCGGTTCCTTCCCACTTGACTTGAGTGAAGTCCCACTCTTCTTCGTCATCTCCATCGTGGATGGAAATGATGTATCCTAGGCCATGTTTCGTGTGTGGTGGGGGAACCAGTGGTGGTTCCGTTATCCTTTGCAAGTGTTTTCCGAGTCCCAAACCAGGAAAGTACCCTTTTGCTTGCATCATTCTCCAAACAGGAAGGTTTCCAGAAAATCGAAGTGCTTTGGAGTAATCATTTTCGTTGCAAGTTTCTATGACATTCACGGTGTTTTCTTGTCAAATAAGCAAATCAGAATTTTTTGAAAGAAAAGATACTGACTAAACAATTATTGAAAAGCAAACTTGATACTCTTGTCCACAAAATAGGATTTTAGGCAAGTAGTACCCAAACTAAACTAGACTACTAATCGTTTCTTTTTGAAAAAGTAAAAGTAAATAGCGATGTAAGAGACGCCAAGATGGTGTCAGGATCAAATCTAGCCCCAATGAGTCGGAAGCAGGCTTAAACGGTTCAGGCTCAAACATAGCAAACAAGGGCATTATCTCGCGCGAGACAGGTAGTCACGCACGAGACAATCGCACGGAAAGTCGATTTTTATTAAACCTAATTTTTTGGTCGGAACGGAGAATCCGTTTTGAGGGGTTTCTAATGCCTTTATCAGAACCTAACGACTAAGTAATCAGTCTGATTTTTGTAAAACAAAGCCATGTAAGATTATTTTGAAGGATTCTTTTTTCTTTTTAAAGGGACTTCCGAAAGGGACATTCCGTAGGGACTTTTTTCTTTTTCCGAAGGCCAAGGGACTTTTCCGAAAGGACTATTCCGAAAGGACTATTCCGAATGGACTATTCCGAGTCCTTCTTTATTGTCAATTTTACATGGCATTATTTTGGTCAAAAACAAGAAAAAATCACCGAGTCAAACCGATCGGTCACGGAGTGATCCTAAAAAGACAATCTACATGAAATGTGGCGATGCAGGGCTGGAAGGCTAGGCTCCCCGCGATATGACAATCGAGATGCACTATAAGAAAAACGGCAGTTACCGACGGAAAAATCCGTCACTAATTGCCAAAAATCCGTCACTAAATCAATTTAGTGACGGATTTTAGACGTAAAAAATCCGATGTTAAAACGTGCGTCGCTAAATTTTTCGACGAATTACTGACGGTTCTCAATCAGATTTAGCGACGGAAATTTCCGTCGCTAATGTTTTAAAATCCGTCGGTAATTTGGTAAAATAAACGACCAATTTAAAGCATTATGTCGACAGATTAGCGACGGAAAATTTCGTCGCTATTTAAACGGTCGTTTTATTTTTTGGACCATTTTCGTGACGGATTATTCCGTCGTTATTTAAATGGTCATTTTATTTTTTTGGACCATTTTAGTGACGGATTATCGACGGATCATTCCATCGCTATTTAAATGGTCATTTTATTTTTTGGATCAATTTAGTGACGGATTATCGACGGATCATTCTGTCGCTAAAACTCAAAAATCCGTCGCTAAATGTTGGAGAGGAACAACAAAATTAATGTATTGGCGACATTAATAACGACGGATTTAACGACGGAAATTTTCGTTGCTAAAATTTATTCCAAATTTTCCCAATTTTATTAATTTTTTTAAATTTTCTTTTTTCAATATTTTTTATTTTTGATATATCAAATTACCGACGGATACTTCAATATATATATATATATATATATATATATATATATATATATATATATATATTAATATATTTTTAAAAATATATATATATATATTTATTCTCAAATCAATCCCTCAACTTTTTTATTCTCAAATTAGTCCCTTAACGTTTTTTATTCTCAAAACAATCACTAAATTTTTTTTATATTCAAATCAATCCTTGCATTTTTCAAAAGTTCACTTTGCTCCACCACCATCCACAACCAACACAAATCAAACAAAAGTTTGTACAAATCGAAATAAAACACAAAATACGTTAAAATGAACAAATCAAAATCGAAATCGAAATCGAAATATGAACAAATCGAGAGAGAGATGTAGAGGGAGTAATATGAACAAATCAAAAGAAATTTCTACAAATCGAAATCAAAACTGCGCCACCGGCCTCCTTAGTCTTCCCCTCGGCCGTCTTAGAAATGAGCTTGGCATTCACAACACTGGGAGGATGGTTGAGTGGGAGTATACCTCTTATTTAGGTTTTGACACCTCTTTTGACTGTCTTCCTTCATGGGGCATCTATAGCTAGTTTCACTGGCTCCAACAGTGCTGCTTTTTCTCGGGACTTGCATTTTACAGAAATCCCAATAAGAGAGAAGTTGATGAACTTTCAGGCCTTTACTCCTCTTTTGCTTGATGAACGCCCTATGCTGATGTTGCTGACTCCCGAATCTGAAACTGTAATGCTTAAGGTCACAGTAGTAGTCTTCCTTTATGATTATCTGAGTCATTCTAATGTCCTACTCCATTTCCCTCTTTCTGATATAACTTGGAAATCCAAGGGTCCTTTCAAAGTTAGAGCATCATGGTCTATGATTTACGGCAAGCTTAATATTAACAATTGCAGGCATATGGGACGGCCTAAAGCAGCATTAAGCACGGATGTAGTTTTTGCATACATGCGAGTTAGGCACATTTGCACCTCATTCTTCCAAGTAAGGGAGTCTTGCTGCAGTCGCATGACCGGCGCTCACGTTTCTGATACATCCATGACCGGCGCTCACGTTGCCGTCGCCAGATCTGAGGGAGGGAGACGAAAAGGGAGAGATGGAGTAGAAGGAGGAAAGTGTGTGTGTGTGTGTCGCCAGATCTGAGGGAGGGAGACGAAAAGGGAGAGATGGAGTAGAGAGAGAAAGTGTGTGTGTGTGTGTGTGTGTGTGTGTGAGAGTGTGTGTGTGTGACTGGGAAGAGAAAGTGAGTGTGTGTGAGGAGTATATAATATTAAAAGAAATATATATATATATAATGATGAATTAGGACCATTGGATTTGAGTGAGATTAATGGTATAGATTGATTTATTGATAATTCATGTGAATATTAAAGGGCCAATCAAATGAAAGTGTGTTTTTCTTTTTATGGGATGAATTTGGACGATTAGATGCGATGCATTTAATGGTAAAGATGTTGCTTGGATAATGATCCATGTGAATATTTGTATTTCTTCATGATTATAATAAATAATAAAAATAATTAATAATAATAATAATTTAAACTATAAAATAATATTATGCCTAATATCAATAATAATAATATTTATTATCAATAATATTTATTAATGAATTATTAATTATATAATTGATTAATTAATTAATATTAATATTAATTATATAAACAGTAATAATATTAATAATAGTACTAATAATAATTAGTAATTTTTATTATTTTTTATTGACTAGGAAAAAATATTTTAGACTTTTTTTATTACTGAAATTTACAAAAAGTTATCTAAAATATTTACATGCTTTTATTTGATTTACCCAAAATTTTAATTAAAGTAGTATGTCTAATATCAATTTTTTAAAATAATTTTCTTAAAATAATTTTTTTGAAAAAAACTTTCTTACTAAAAAAAGTCTAAAACATTTATCTCTATTCAAAAAAAAATTTTAAAAAAAATACTCATAGTGAAGGATATTGTCTGTCCCTCATTTATTTAGTTAATTTCTAACTTATTTTTTATAATTTTTTAAAAAAACTTTCTTACCAAAAAAAGTCTAAAATATTTATCTCAGTTCAAAAATAAATTTAAAAAAAATAATTATACTTTTAAAATATTAATAATTCTTATTAATATACCCTCGTACCCTAAACCTCATATACCCTAAACCTCATATACCAACATATCCTAAACCTCATATACCCTCATACCCTAAATCCTAAACCTCGCATATACCCTAAACCCTAAATCTCATATACCCTAAACCCTATACTCTATACCCTATACCCAAAACCCTATACCCTATATAGAGTATAGGGTATAGGTTATAGGGTATAGGGTATAGTATATAGGGTGTACGGTATAGGATATAGGGTATACCCTATACCCTAAACCCTATAGGGTATACCCTATACCCTATAGGGTATAGGATATAGAGTATAGGGTATATGGTATACCCTATAGGGTATACCCTATACCCTATAAGGTATAGGATATAGAGTATAGGGTATAGGAAATACCATATAGGGTATAGGGTATAGGGTATATGGTATAGGGTATAGGGTATATCCTATAGGGTATAGGGTATAGGGTATATCCTATAGGGTATAGGATATACCTTATAGGATATAGGGTATAGGGTATACCCTAAACCCTATAGGGTATACCCTATAGGGTATAGGGTATACCCTATAGGGTATACCCTATAGGGTATAGGGTATACCCTATAGGGTATACCCTATACCCTATACCCTATATGGTATACCCTATACCCTATACCCTATACTCTATACCCTATACCTTATACCCTATATCATATACCCTATACCATATACCCTATACCCTATACTCTATACCCTATACCCTATACCTTATACAATATACCTTATACCCTATACCCTATACCCTATATCCTATACCCTATACCTTATATACTATACCCTATATCCTATACCCTATACTCTATACCCTATACCCCTATACCATATACCATATACCCTATACCCTATACCCTATATCCTATACACTATGTCTAGGGAGAAACGCGTTTCTCCATAAGTTATGGAGAAACGGGTTTCTGGATATCCAGAAGCTTTGGGATTGATATCCAGAAGCTTTGGGACGGATATCCGAAAAAATATTTGAGACCAAATCGAGGCCAAGACCAAATTTACGATCTGGATATCACTTTCACAAGGTTACGGATATCCAGAACATTGAATATGGATATCCGAAGCCTTAAAACTTATATCCGGGAAGCCAATTCTAAATTTACGGATATCACTTACATAAGGTTACGGATATCCTTTCAAAGAAGTTACGGATATCCGGAAGCTTTATAATTGATATCCGAAGCTTTATAATTGATATCCGAAGCTTTTTAATTGATATCGAGAACCCGAAAACCTTTTTAATTGATATCGAAGCTTTATAATTGATATCCGAAACTTTTTAATTGATATCCGAAACGAAAGAGCGAGGCGGAAATTTCACCGACCATACATCACAATCAAAAACCAAAAGCCCTAATTTCTTAAGCTTTGACGAAGCGGTCGAAGATGCTTCATCCCATTACACCTCATTATAGCTCCCCAATCTACACGGGTCGATCTTGTAAATTGGTCCTCCAAAACCCTACCTCTACCTCTCATTCGGTTTAATTAATTTTTCAATTTCGTTTCGTAATTAAAGGCCCGATTTTGGAGGAAAAATTGCGGCACGAGGCATAATAATGGAGTGAGTCGTTTGTGGCCGAAGAGCGGTGGAAGAGAAAGGTTAATTGGAGGAAAGTGAGGTTGTTGTCGTCCGCGTAACTGATGTAGGAATTGATGTCGAATTTGCGGCGGTGGGTTTCGGGGTTGAAGGGGAAGGTGAGGCGGAGAGTATCAAAATGTCGGGAAAAAACTCGTTTCTCCATAAATTATGGAGAAACACGTTTCTCCCTAGATTTTGTGATACACTATACCCTATACCCTATACACTATATACTATAACATATACACTATATACTATACCCTATACCCTATACCCTAAATGTATAGTTTTTTTTATTTTTTGTGAATATAAATAAATATTTTGGACATTTTTTAGTATTGAAGTTTTTTTCAAAAAGTTATATAAAAAAGTTAGAAAAAAAATAAAAAAATGAAAGTATAATAAAGAAATCAGGGACGGGTAAAATTTTTTAATTTTTATATATAAATGTATTTTTTTTTTATTTTCTATGAATATAAATAAATATTTTGGACATTTTTTAGTACTGAAGTTTTTTTCAAAAAGTTATATAAAAAAAGTTAGAAAATTAATATACAAATGAAAGTATAATAAAGAAATCAGGGATGGGTAAAATTCTTTAATTTTTATTTATAAATGTATAGTTTTTTTATTTTTTATGAATATAAATAAATATATTGGACATTTTTTTGTATTAAAATTTTTTTAAAAAAAGTTAGATAAAAAAGTTAGATAAAAAATAAACAAATGAAAGTATAATAAAGAAATCAGGGACGGGTAAAATTCTTTAATTTTTTATTTATAAATGTATAGTTTTTTTATTTGTAAAAAAATCTACTACTAACCAACATCTCAAATAATTTTATTTATCTAAAAAAAATATAAAAAATTAAAAAAGTTTATATGTTATTGTCCGTCCCTCTTCTATTATATACTTTTATTTCTTTAAAAATTCTTAACTTTTTTATATAAAAAATTCGTCACTAATCCGTCGCTAACCTAAAATATTAATTTAATAATTATTTTGAATAATTTAGCAACGACTGAAATCCGTCGGTAATAATATGTATTTAATTTACCGACGGATTATAATCTGTCGGTAATTAAATCCGTCACTAATCCGTCGCTAACCTAAAATATAAATTTAATAATTATTTTAAATAATTTAGCAACGACTCAAATCCGTCAGTAATAATATGTAATTGATTTACCGACGGATTTTAATCCGTCGGTAATCAAATCCGTCACTAATACGTCGCTAACCTAAAATATAAATTTAATAATTATTTTAAATAATTTAGCAACGACTCAAATTCGTCGGTAATAATATGTAATTGATTTATCGAAAAAATCCGTCGGTAATCTAATCCGTCACTAATCCGTCGCTAACCTAAAATATAAATTTAATAATTATTTTAAATAATTTACCGATGGATTTTAATCCGTCCGTAATTAATTCCGTCACTAATCCGTCACTAACCTAAAATATAAATTTAATGTTTATTTTAAATAATTTAGCAACGACTCAAATCCGTCGGTAATAATATGTAATTAATTTACCGACGGATTTTAATCCGTCGGTAATTAAATCCGTCACTAATCCGTCGCTACCCTAAAATATAAATTTAATTTTATTTTTAAATAATTTAGCAACGACTCAAATCCGTCAGTAAAAATATCCGTCGCCATTCCGTCACAATTCGTAGGTAAAAAAGTGCGCAAATTTTTGGCTCCAAAATGGTGACGGATTATAGATGAAATGGAATCCGTCGGCATATCCGTCACTAAATCCGTCGGTAATCTCGTCCTAATTTCGTTTTTTGTTTTTCGCCCCAGGTCGTTGCTATTTCGTCGCTAATCCGCCGGTATTAGTGACGAATTTATTTTCGTCACTAATTTCCGTCGGTATCTGTCAGTTTTCTTGTAGTGATTGATTGAATACGCAGAGTGGGATGATCCTACTTCGGAGAGACCGGCGACTAGGTGGTTACCGTTATCCGTCCTTAGTGTGGGTCCCAGGTTAATAGAGGTATGTAGTGCAATGACAGATATAATATGAGTGTGCATGTGTGAGAGTCAACTCTAGGTGATAGACTAAAATAGAATTTTTTTCTTTTTTTGAAAACTAAAAGAAAAACAGATAGTGGCCGCACCAAGTGGTTGCCTACGTTTTTCCCAATTTAGGAAGACTCAGGCCATCATAGTTCCAATTAATGAGAGAGAGAGAGAGAGAGAGAGATATGAATAATTTAATTACAACTCCCGAATTCCCAATGGACCGGACTTTAATAAAATAAAACCCAATCACACGCAGTTTATAAATAACAATCAATTATTTAAACTAAGTACGGATTTGAGTTCTACATCTTAAGGGAGGCCTTAAGATGAGGGAACTCTGCAGATAATGAATTCTGGGATCCCCCTTGCGTGTTCGACTCTTGTCTTGGACCTTGAGACGAACAGGGAAAACTAGAATACACCTGATTGCCGAAGCGAGTCGCCAGCAGAGTCGCCACTATAGCGATGCGTGAATGCCACCTATATTATTTGTTTGGAAATATAGAAAAAGCATTTTAAAATAGATTTTGGGTTCGGGACTTAGGTTATGGAATGGGAAGGTCAAGGAACACCCATTCCACCCAATCCGGAGATCGGTCTTGCTAGAAAAAAGGAAGGTTTTTAAAGAAAAGAGATATTTTAAATAATAAATAAAATACAGATCCATTTAACAAGGTTAAACGGAATATAGGATCGATTGCTTCGAGACCATTCCCATGATTTGGGGAGGCTCTAGGTTGATCCTAGATTCATTGTATTTATACCACTCTAACAATCAATTAGAAAGGGAAAGGAGGATTACCTTGCGTGATATAATTCAGACGAGTTTCGACTCAAGTTTAGAGTTTAACCTTGACTCGGACAGAGCTTCGCCTCAGTCCTTGATTCGAGCTTCGATGTTTATTTATCAACAAGGTTGACAAACAAACTTTAGGTGATTTTAGGGGTGATTTACAGGAATCTTTCAGGGAGAGAAACCAGTAAATGTGGGATTTTGACTTGAAAAGTCACGGGATCCAAAATGCGAAATTCTTAGGTATTTATAGGTGTTAGAGAGGTGTTGAAGATGAGATCAAACACGCTTAGAAAGGTTCCATAATCCAAACTTCATTGGCTGGCCGGATGGATAAAGTTTTATCCCGAAAAGAGGTTGAAATCGACGAGGAAGCCGTTATCTGCAGTGCAACGAGAACTCCTTTATCTCGCGCGAGACACGCTATTCCGCACGAGATAAGGTAGTCAGTGGACAATTATGTCCTTCCCTCGTTATCTCTATGCAGTTTAGTCCCAAACTAACGGTCGTTTAGTCAAAACTTAACGAAACATGACGAAATAGTGGATTTCTACTTCTTGACTCAAGGCGTGACTTAGAGTGGTATTAATATGCTCCGATGGGTTCAGAATGGGGTGTCTACACTATCCCTTCTTCAATTCTTGACACAACTTCAAACTTCCCGGATAAATCGCAATTCTTGATTTATGGCCTTCCTCTAAAAATTTTGTCTTTTACTCTCTTGTGGATATGGTACACCAATTTTGTCGTTGAAGGTAAAAATCCTATCTTTAATCAATACAACTCTCTGCTATTTCCATCTATAAGTAGCTTGACCCATAATCTTCTTCAATTACGTATCATTTTGTTGAGCTTCAATAAGATCTCTATAAAATGTAGGCATAACTCGAGCATTCACAACTAACATTTCATTTTGCAACTCACAGAACATCAATGTTGACAATTAAGCCTTTCGGTTGTATATAGGATAATACCAATGCACCTCCCGAGTATGAGCAAATTTGCTATCTAGCTCTCAATAAACAATGGAGAGATTGGAAATATCAGGTGAGACAAGCATATAATAAGTATGCAACATACGAATTTATTTACTTGTAATATGTATTTGTTTAGATCTCATTTTGCTTACTATGCGGTTTTACTCACATTTATGATTATGACTTTGTAATATGGAAATATCGGGTGAGATGTGCATACAATAGGTATGCAACGAGACAAGGAGCGATTAGCTCACAAACACGTGCGTGTGTTGATTCGGATCAATGGGTTGAACTTGTTCGTACGTGGAGTTGAGAAAAGGCTCAGGTATATTTCAAATTAATCTCAATCTATTATCGTGAATGTCTTATTTGTTTCAAATTAATACTAATCTTATCTTCTTTTTTACCAAAAAGTATCTCAAATAAACCAAGGGAATCGATCAAAGCAAGAGTGTCTTAATAAAATTTGGAAAAAGTCGCATTACACGCTCCAGAAAAGAGGTTTGTCATCGTTCAATTTAGTTCTCATTTGTCAATTAATGCTTCTTTTTGTATCGTATATAAATATATTTTTGTCAAATGATTCTATTATAAATGGTAGAGAGAAGACGAGGGATTACTTAGCGATCGAGTAAGCATGTTCATAGCTACAGCGCACTGAGAGACAAAGTTGGTCAGTGTGAGACGAAAACACCTCTCGTATGATCGTAAGTTAAAAGTTTCAACCTTTTCTGTTTCGGTTTTGTTATTGTATAGAATACTTTTTCCATTTCTAACTTCATTTTCATAATATTAATTAAAGTTAAAACAATTATATTGAACATGTTTTTTGTTACGGTTAATGCTCAATGATGCGATTGAAGAACTACAGGAGGAACAAACTCTCCAAGCAAGCGAGAAGCAGATAATCACAAATCTTATAGAAAATGATGGCCATGGGAGAGTGCATTGTATGGGACAAGGTCTTACCAAAACTAGGGTGTTTGGTAAAGCCTCAACTTCTCAAAGTGCTTACGCATCCCGTGTGGCTGAACTTGAGGAGAAGATGTCATTCATGCAAGATGATTATGCAAGGCGTGCAGAGGAATTTCAAAAGCAACTTGAGGATCAACGTCAAATGATAGAAGATTTGAAACGTAATTATATGCAACTGTAACATGGAAATGGCAGTAATAGATAGAGGCGATGGTATGTTTTTCTCCAATCCTATAAATCTAATAACACCTATGCGCTAGTTTTTTCGTGAACCGCATTTTCTTAGCTTTTGCCACGGAATGGGTTGCCTGGCCCCTTCATTATTCTTATAACTCTTGCTTCAATGACTAGAGAATAGCGAGTGATTGACTAAGTTGATACATGAAAGAAGTTGTTTGGGACAATTAAACCTTATGCTTGAAATGGGTTGGGTATTATACATTATTGTAGATTGAGTCATTGTAGAGATTCCCTGGCATAAAGTAGAAATTGAATGGGGCTATGTCAAAGGTGATGTGTGATTTTCATTTGATGATGATTCTCAAGTTTTTTTTTTTTGTTCCACACTTAGACAAGCTATTCAAATGATCTTAATCGGGTCACTCCCATGTAAGAAGATTTTTACCCCATTTTGTTTATATTGAAATGTTATAGTGTAATTGAAAATGTATGAATGGCGTCTTTAGAAATGGTCCCTTCCGATTTACATTAGTTTCCTTTTCTTTTCTTGTGGTGGCTAGCATAGCGACTTTGATATTTATCGCAAATGTCAAGAACAAATGGGAGAAAAGCTCTTGGGGCGGGAAGCTTATTGTGAAGAAGACAAAGGGGCAACAATTATTTAATCTAAGACTTGTGCAGCCAAACTACAATGTCATTTTGCTACTTGCCTAATTGATGCATGTAAACATTGAGTTTCTGGATATGCTTTACAATCTTTTTTGTGTTATTGGTTATGTTGTCTTGACATTGTATTTGTATACATTTACGAAGCCTAGTTATTTTATACAGGTTGCATTTGTGTGTGTACAGGTTGCATTTGGTTCCTGCTGGTGTATTTTTAGGGAAAATGAAAGTAATACAGCTCGATTGGAAAAAAAATCTACTTATTTACGGCGGAATCAAGCCGCCAAGTAAATAAACTAGTTATTTACTGCGGCGGCTTAGTTCATCCGCCGTAAATAAGATTCAATGGAGCGACTTCGTCCCCAAAGTGGACGAGGGTATCACGAGGCAGTAGATAGGTCAAAGAAGAAAATGGGTACTGACTCGTGTTGTGTTGGGAGCAACTCATCTATTTATACGGCTGTTTTTAGACCCGCCGGTATATAATATTTTCATTATATACGGGCGGGTTTAGGGCCGCCCAGCCGTATATAAGATTTCATTATATACGGCGGACACCTAGCCGTATAGTACCCCATCTCGGGATCACACCTTTTCAAACACCCACGGGGAAAACATCGCGAGACCTTCATCAACGCAGTCTCGACGACCCCTAGCACTCAAAACCCTCTCAAAACCCCCAACCAAACCAAGTGAGAGGAGCCTTTCTCCGCAGGATAAAAAGGGACAAAGGACCTTTTGGGAATTTTCAGGGAAATTGGAAAAGCAATAATGGTCCGTGCGGACCTCTTTGCTTTAATAATTACCGAGATCCTCTTAAAGTCCACAATATTCCCTCCAAATCCCGGGAAAATGATTACTGCTCCCTCTTGCACGAGGTTGAGTCCGATACGGGACCTCTTTGCCATGTCAACTTGGTCCGTACGGACCTTATTGCACAGTGGGACATCATGATTTCCAAATATTCACCATCATCACAGATTCCCTCAAATCGAGGAAAACGAAAAGTCCGGATTACCGAGGGAGGTCCGGTACGGACCTTCTTTGCACCCTAATACGGCACTATAAATAGAGGAGCTCCCCCTCCTCATTTGACACACCTCCCGACTTCTCTCTTCCTCCCTAGGCCTTACGGCTTCCCCTCTAGAGTCCTTCCGAGGCATTCCCGGCCCCTTTCGGATCCTTCCGAGGCCTTCCGAGCTTCGTGGTGCTCAGGAAGCCTCCCAGAGCGCTCAGCGACGGCTCCCGCTACGCCCCATGCAGGGCACTCTCGAGGGGTACTCTGAGGCCCCTCGTGGTACTCCCGAGGCCTTGCCTCGGTCTTTCCACTCTTAATCCCGGCTCTTTCCAGAGTCAAACCGACAATCCCAAACCACGCCGAAACTCTGCCCCCAGGAGTGACTCTCATACCACCCACCAACGCACGCAGAACCTGCCCCCGAGTGATCCCGACGGTGATCCCCACGCCACAGCAGAACCTCCCGCCCACTTTGAACGCGGCGACTACGCAACATCAACTCACTTGCCGAAACTCTGTCCGCGTAGACAACCGAAGCGCATCTCCCAGGAAAGTAATCCCGATCCGATACCGGAACAGCTACTCCGAGCCTCGAAAGCACTATTCCCAGAGCAGCGGAAGACAGACGCGAACCTTGACATTGTAAGTAAGGCTTCCTTCCATTACCTATTTCAATACATTTCCATACATAGCATACAATGTAGACTGCTCCGATACTGACATGCATTTTTAAAAGCACACACACACACACACAACATTTAAAAGGATATTAGGGGTATCCGAGAAGAGCTCGCTTTTACGAGGCGGCTCCTAGGTGAGCTCTAATATTCTAATATTCTCTCTTCCCGAGGAGTCATCCCGACCTCCGAACTTAAAAATCTCATCACACAAAAACAGTTTAAAAATTATCTTTAAACTCGATGCCCCTTTTTCAATGTTTTGGGCTTAATAAAAACCGGCGTGGCGACTCTACAAATAGCGAAAACAAACGGCGAGAGCATTAAACCGCTCCAACGCGAAAGATGCCGGAATGCCGGGCGCGCGAGCCTCTCGGATCCCGGGCTATTTCGGTTGGGCGACTTCTATTGAGGACAATTTTGTTTTAAAACTTTTAAACAAAACAAAAAGATTTTTAAAACAATGATGAGAGTCGAAACTTTTCATTTTACCCCTTCCGTTAAATGTTGTGTGTGTGTGCTTGCGTGCTTCGCTTTCTTTTTATTTTACAAAAAAAATGAAAATACAAAAAAAAATGCATCAATATACATCTCGTGCATTACATTTTAAAAATTCTTCAAAGCTTACGTTTTCACTCGGAAAAAGAATTTTAGAGAGCCGCACTTACTACCTCGCTCCGTCTTTGCCTCGGTTACACCTTGCACTTACTTTCCTCGCACCGCCGCTCGGTTACAGTTACCTGCCTTACGGCTACCTTGGCATTTCTTGCTTGCGCTGGCGGATACTGGCCTGCAGCACTACAACCCTCAACCCGGAGTGGTCTCGGTTGCGGTCCGTTTGGTCTTCCTAGGCTCTTGGGCCCGCTTGCACGGGATCAATCCAAACATCCCATCCTAGCCAAGCGTCGACCCCTGCACGTTTGAGTCTCGAGTCACACTCTGTCCGGACTCGGTTGGTTTTACCGGTCCAGGTGTCATACACCTGGATACATATACCATGCCGGCCATTTTTCGAGTCGAAACGGCTCGAAACTCAAGATCCCTTTTAGCGCAAGCAAAGCGATGAAAAGGTCATGCTAAAATCTTGACTCGATCTTGATTTCCGAAGCTACACCTGCAGGCGATGTTCCGATCAGGGATATACATCCATGCTCACATGAGCACCATGTCATCGAAGACCTTTGATACGTCGGCCATGACAATATGACCCAGCCAACGCCTAACGTCACAGCATCCCTTGCGCAAGCAAGGTAAAGAGAAGGTCGTGCCGGAACTCTTGACTCGATCTTGACTTAGTGGTCGGCTCGGTTCACTCATTTCACATGGCTAACGCCATCAAAACGAACATGACAGGCTCGGTCCTTAGGTTTGATTTTCTTTTAGGCCCGGTGGAAACCGCTTGCACTATAGGACCCTCGCCCGGGCCTGTCCCACACCACGGGATGTCGAAATACTGGTGCAAAACGAGGGGCTTATAGCCGCACGTATGGTCCTCCTGTTTGCTGACCCGAAGGGAAATCTTCAGCATAGTTGCCGAAAAAGCATAAGAGCAATTCTTTTCCAGCCTACCTAGGATTCTTCGAGAAAACATGTTTTAAGTAAATTAAAACAACAAAAAAATCATAAAAAGAAACGGAAACCGCATGCCGCGTGAGCTTTCCCCTTTTATCCCCGTTAGGCCATTCCCTGTGTCTAAACTCTTGCCCATCCGCCCCCCTCCAAAGGGAACCGAGAGTGGTTGAGAATACCCGGAAGCCGCCTTTTCAGCATCAAAGAGGTCACAAGGTCCGGCATAGCCAGCACTTCCAGTTTCAACGGTCCGCACCGTCCGCTTTCACTCCCCATGACGGGATCAACAGATAACAATGAGGAAACGGAACCCCGCCACTAAGGAACCTCCAGACAATGGAGGGAGGTGCCTGCGAAGCCTTCGAACCCATCAAGAAGCGCCAAGAAGAGCAAAGCAAGCTCGGATCGTAGACACCTTGCGTCTTCGAGAACCAAGCTGCAGTTTCCCAACCCGAAACGGAACCTTTGTTCTCATAGAGGATCGAAGACATACCGGCTCCCCGGTTTCTCCAAAGCTATCAGCAAGTTCTCGCCTCCGCCAAGCTTCACGAGATCCCAAAGCAACGCAAGGAAGGCTCTCTCAAGCCTCAAAGCTCCCCTCAGCACATGGGCCAAGCAGCTCCGACATGCCCGCCTCAACACAGCCAGGGCTTTCCCGGCTCCTGCACATCAAGCTCAGCACCAACAGCAGACACATACGTGCCCGCTCCGTCAGCATCCCAATGCATCTCGGTATCCCCAGATTCAATCCTTTGCCTCTATACGAGCCTCGCAAATTCACAACCAAAAGTCCCCATGCCTACTAGGACAGTGCATCCCGAAAGGATATCCCGACATCTCAAGTTTAAGCCACCTTCGCTAGTCTCCGCCAATCAAAGGCTAACTTAATCATTTCCCAGCCTCCCAAACACAACCCTAATGACCGGGCAATCACGCCTCAACTTCAACACCCTGTGCATGGCCTGGGTATACACTCAACTACCTCCCCAAGACTCCCGACGAGCGATCCCATCACCCAATCCACCCCCATCTTCGGTTTCCGTCTCCCGAAAACGATAACCCACCTCGCATACCGATCCTCATACGGCTTCGTTGATCGAACAAACGAAAGACACGCAAGGCAAGTTAAATGGTTCTCGAAGGACTCCCTCCCGCTCTACCGATCCGAACAAAGCGGTCCCTCTCCCTCCAAAGTTCAGATGCCGGAAATGGAAAAGTTTGACTTTGATGTAATGCCCAAAAACCCACATCGACACCTACGTCCCGGGTATGAGAGCCAAAGTGGGCAACTCCTCAACAAACATGGCGCATCACTTTCAAAGCATTCTCTCAAATCCACAAAGACTAAGGTGAGTTCCTCAATGTGAAGGGCAGAAAACCGCTCCACGTGGGATCGATCAGTGAAATCTTCCCGGTGCTACCGCGCCAACCTTGAATGGGAGACAAACCGCCATGACTCCGTAAGCCACCGAACAAAAGGACGACGAACCGGGCGAGTTCTACAAAAGATGGAACTGGGAAGCTAAGCGAGATAGCTGATCCACTTTCCAGCACTATGCGCAGATGGACATCTTCCATTCCCGCCTCAAGCCATCTTTTGAGGACCTTGATCGCCCACTATTTCTATCCGGATCTCCGTGCCGTGGTCAACGCCGGACAAAGTTTGAAAAGACTCCAGTCTTCAAAAGGCAACAAGA